>JAJPUD010007403.1:59233-108436 GCA_023553655.1 Myrmecobius fasciatus | reverse complement strand
GATGGACATGGCTCTCTGCAATAAAGAATTGTCTCAAACCAGTTCCAGTTGTTCACTGAAGAAAACCATATACACCCAGAAAGAGGGACATGAAATATGGACCACAACGTAACATTTTCATGATCTCTATTGACATTTGCTTGCATTGTGTTGCCTTTCTCTGATTCTTTTTTTTTCTTGTAGATAGGATTTTTCTTGCATAACTTCTCAAGCATTTCAACATTATTAACATGTAGTGGACTTCCTGCCATCTGGGGGAGGGGAGGGGACTGGGGGTAAAATTTGTATTGGAAAGCTTTGTAAAGATCAAGTTTGGGGAACTACCCATACATATGTTATACAAATAAAAAGCTTAAAAAAAAAAAGAAAAACAATTTCTAACTAAGAAGGGTAAAAAGGGTAAGCAATTATTTATCAGTTCTATGGGTAATGGAAAAGCCCATGACAAAAAAAGTGATAGAAAGTATCCTAGAAGGTTAAAAAAATGGACAACTTTAAATAAGATTTTTACACAAGTAAAATAAGTGCAGCTAAATAAAAAAAATAAAGAGAATGGGAAAAAAACATTTTGCAGCAACTTTCTCTTATAAAGGAATCATTTTTAAAGATATGAATTCAAATTTACATAATAACATATGTGGAATGATTCATATTTATAAGAATAAAAACATTTCTCTAATATATAAATGGCCAAAGGATAAGAATAGGCATTTTTCAGAGGAAGATATCCAAGCTATCTATAGCCATATTAAAAATGCTCAAAATCACTAATTATAGAAATACAAATTAAAATAACTTTGAGTTTACACCTTGCATCCATCAGGTTAACAAAGTCAATAACCAAAAAAAAAATGATAAATAGTGGAAAGACTGTGAGAAAAGGGTTACTTACATTCATCTAGTGAAGGTCGAGGTGTGAACTGATGTCTCTCATCTGGAAAGGAATTTGGAATACTCCAAAACCTATTAAATGGCACACATTAAATATCGATAGCACTGCTAGACCTATATCCTCAAATATACCAAATAAAGAGGATTATTACCCATACGTAGAAAAATATTTCTTTCATTTTAGAGGATTCAATGAAAAATTCTATACATTTCCTAACAGAGGCAATTAGACTCAAAGTTCAAATTGAGAGTTTTTTTTTTAATATACTTAATGTAGGGATTTCATTTGCTTAACTATACATGTTCATAACAATGTTTTTGTTTCTCTTGCTTCATGGGAAAAGGGAGGGAAAGAAGACAAATTTTTGTTGTAGAATAAAATAGAATTAAATTTAGATAAATTTAGTATTGAATACATGTGTATATATGTATGTGACTGCATATATGTATGCATGTGTATATAGCACATATATGCACATATTGTGCATTCACATATATGTGTGTATACATTTATATGTAAATATACATATTTGTTATTCTTCCTCTTTTAATTTGCCTTATTTCCTTTTATTATCACATTTTTTTCAGTCATAGTCTAGTCTTGGATTTTATTTGACAAATCTTAATTACAATTACGAAGTTCTATTCCTCATTGTGTTATGGTCTCTACTTCTCGAATATTTGTTCACAGACATTTTAAGCCATGTGTTGTGTGAGTGAGAGAGTAAGTGAATGAATGAGTATGTGTTTTTTAGATTATTTTTTTTAGATTTTTTAGATTGTCTCATATGAATTTCTGGGTATTCCAGAATTGTAGATTCTTAATTGTAGACATGTGATGTTATCACACTTGGTTTGTTATAGAAAGGCAATTTTCTTTGTCATCATCTTTAGCTTAAAGATATTTTTATTAGATTAATGAGAATAGAATTTCCTAGGTTTGTTTCAGCTTTAACCAGGATATTCTTGTACTTCTATTTTAAGCTTTGACCAGAAATTCAAATTCCATTCTCAGACACAATGTTGTTAACTAACTTCTCGATCCTCAAATCAACTTTTTCATATACCACGCATACACACACACACACACACACACACACACACACCTTTCAATAGCAAACATTGAGGAAAGTGCCACCTATGCCCCTATTGTCTTTGATTTCTCACCAAATCCTCAGCTTATTTATGAATTTGTCCTTTGTTGCCTTTTCTATTTCATTTGTACCTGGGAAAATCACTGGAAGTTGGTAGTTGTCATTCACTTTGACAAGTGTAATGAAGTCCTCTGTTATGTCTTGGATACTGCCCTGGAAAAACAACAAACCTCTTTCATTTTTGCTATAAAATTGTTGACTCAGTATACCTGAGCAAAGAATCATCAACAACTAATCTTAGTTTCTTCCTTACTGGATGGTCTCTCATCTAATAGTTTCTGTGGCTCTAGTTTATCCTTACCTAATATAAGGGCTCTTTATCTGGAGAATTAGGGTGAACTTTAATGGAAAAAAGTTACATCTTTATTGTCACTGACCTCAAGCTAAAATTTAGCATTTCCTTCAATCGTAGATATTAACAAATATTATTCTAAGAATGGGTATATAAGCTTTGCCAAACTTTCAAGGGGGAGATGAGGCAATGATACAAAAAAAAATCCCAGTTAAGAACCCTGGTCTTAGAAAATAAATTATTGTTTCTGTCTCAGAACCCCAAGCTCTCTCCTCTTCAAGAAAAACTTGAATTTTGCTGTTATAGTGGTCGCTATTGTTGTTAAGCTCCAGGTATACAGTTCTTCCCTTCCTATTTTGTGGAATAATTTTCAACTGTACAGCTTCATGACAAAAACCACTTCAGATCCTTTTTTATTTTCTTATCATTGAAACTACACTTTCATCTATTTTAGCAATACTTTATTGACTCTGATAATTGGGAGCATGGAGATAGTTTAAGTCACTTTTTTTTTTTTAGAAATGAGTAGGGCAATACCTTGACGTGAAAGTCAGAATATTATTGATTAAAAGATTATTTAAAATTTAGGTAATAGATGTGAAGAGGACTATGTGATCTGAACTAAAAAAAAAGATGGAGAATTTTGGCAGCTTGATTGTGATTATATATAAAATGATTGGCCTGAGGTATGATGACATGGGAACTCTGGGGTTCCCATGACATCTAAATATTCTGTACACAGGTGCATCTTAGAGTCTTAGTTAAGCATACTCTTGAGACTCTTGGGTTCCTTATAGACTAAGACATAACAGCACCTAGGGTCTAGTTGGTGGAGCATGAAGGTGTTTTTGGGTTATGGTTTCAGGGACATCAGAAATCTCTCTCCTCACCACTATGAAAATTCCCTCCCCATCTGTTCCTTAATGCCTGAAATTCCTTTTATGGTGGGGAAAAAATAAACCTCATTCCAAAGTTCAAGATCCTAATTGGTATCCCTGACTCAAATCTCTCCATAATCTATACACAGCTGCAAAATTTATTTTCCAAAAGTGCATGTCTGACCATTAGTATGCTCAATAAATTATGACTCCCTATTTCTCATAGGACAAAATATACAAAATAGGACAAACTCCATTGTCTGATTTTTTAAAGACATTTACTTCAAAATACCTTTCCAAAGTTAATATATACTACTCACCTTCTACTTCCAATTAACCACTATTCATCATGCCAAAATGGCCTTATTGCTATTCTAAACACTCATTATATCTTCCATAAACTAACATATCCAAAATTCCCTCATCTGAATTTCCCTTCAAAACGCTGCTATTATACCACCTTCTGCACAAAACTTACGCTTATTCTCCAGTTGCTGATGCTCTTCCAAATGTACCCTTCATTTATTAAGTATACATTATGTATATATGTATGTATAAATTGTCCCCCTAGTAGATTTTAAGCTCCTTTAAGTTAGCTATTTCACTTTTGTCTTTAAGTCTACAAAGCCTAGATGGTTAATAGTATACTTACTTAAGTACACTTATTAAGTATATTCATTACTTAATAAGTACTTAATACTTTATTAAGTATTGAGGTACTTAATAAAAATGTATTGGTTAATTAATTATAGCTAAAGATAAACATTGCAAATAGCATTTGGAGAAAAAGAACATTAACAAATTCAAAATGAAGTATAATGACTACAAAGATATACATCCTTTCTTGAAAAGGAGTCTGATAAAGAAAAAAAAAAGGAGAAACAATGAGAATAATGAGCACCTGAAGAGAGTACTGATAACTTTCTTTACAAACCATGTGAAATAGGTGGTAAAAGGAGTGTTGTATATATTTTTCAAAAAGTAAGTAATAAATAAATTGATTAATTAATTGTTAAGTATAAAGATATTGAGGCTCAAAGAGGGAGAATTATTTGTACAGTTATACAGCCAACTAGTGTCAAATATAGTATTCAAACACATCATTTAAACTCTGAGCCTTTTTACAATTACAACAAACCATTTATATTTTCCAACTAAATCTCTGATCATTTGTAGATTTGCATTTGAGCCTTTTAATCCCATTTGAATTGCTTTTCTGCTACATTGATTTCTGAGTCAACTATTCACCCTTTTTTAAAGCCACAGAATAAAAACAAAATTTTAGCACCTTTCTTGGTAGAGGAAAGTCAATCTAGACAGTCCCAGCAGTCACAACTCCTTGGCAAACAATGAAGGGAAAAGAAAGGTATTCAGCCATTCCAAATTTTTCTTTTTAAGAAGAGCTTAAAGGCAGATTAAATTAGCTACCTATTTCCTTAGGCCCACAGTGACCAAAACTCAGCAAAACAACATGCTTTAGTAGTATAGAAAGCTTGGAAATCTGCAAAGTGTTTTACATAACTTGTTTTAAGGAAGCCTCATAATAATCCCTATTTCACAATGGAGGAAATGAAGGCCCATGTTCACATAGCTAGTTAATAGCAGAGGTAAGATTTCAACCTAGATTTTCCTAATTCCAATTCTACCACTCTGCCTACTATAACAGGCTTCCTATTATAGGAAAAGCAAGGGGATTGAGAATGAGGAAATCTTGGAGTCCAAGTTCCTTGTACTAACTGTGTGTCTTTTGGCACATCACATCATTTCTTTTTGTCTCACTTTGATCGAAGTGGATTAAACTAAATTACTCCCAAGGTCCTTTCCAGCACTAAATGCTATCTCTCCTAAAATGGGAAAGGTCACCCAATGAGGAAAGCGGAGACAAATTTCTGGTCAATG
This sequence comes from Myrmecobius fasciatus, assembly GCA_023553655.1. NCBI lineage: Eukaryota > Metazoa > Chordata > Mammalia > Dasyuromorphia > Myrmecobiidae > Myrmecobius > Myrmecobius fasciatus. Next base: position 103,322 of record JAJPUD010007403.1, on the reverse strand, counting down.
AACTGCCCAGCCCCTCATCAGCATTCTCAGAACAGCATCTGGAATGAATGATGAAATAGGAAAACCTTTTAGCTGAAGAGAAAATTTTGAATATTATTGATTTATGTAAGAAACAAAATAAGGCATTGCTTGATTGAGTAGAGATTTTTTTTCTCTTTGCATTTGTATCCCCTGTGCCTAGCACAATGCCAGGCACATAGTAGGCACTAAATAAATGCATGTTGATTGCAGAAGCAAATGCCTAAAGTAGTTTAAATGCATAGTCAGGAGAAATTTGCTCAGAGAGTGATCCTAAAAACTGCATATGTGCAGTACAGAGGTCTTTGGGTGAAGCACTGGGGACTGAAAACAAAGGCATTTACCCCTTGCTGGGAGTTAGTGCAAATGAAGGAATGTAAGCCCTCGAGTGCAGAAGTTCTGGCGTTCAACAGAACCACAGCTTGTGTATCCAAAGCAATTATATTTTTAAACATATTTGAAAGTTATTTTTAACCTTTTATTTTCCTTTTTCATTTGCACTTATCAAAGGGTATTTTAACCATTTCTTTTCCATCCTCATTATCAGGTGATTGAATTTAGAAATCATGACAAATCATTCTTCTAAGGTTTCATAAGGTAGGTGAAAGAGCAAAAGCTCTCATATCCATGGACAGAAGGCCTCTGTGGGCTGACAAGGAAAATAGGAGGAGGCTATCCCTTTCATGAGTTGCTAAATAGGAAAATGGTGATGTGCTCGGGGTGGAACAAAGAACAGAGAAATTCTCTTTAAGGCTGTAGCAAGTAGAGAGATATTGAGTAAAGAAATATTTCTAAAGGGTGCTATATACATAGGGGATTTCACTCTATTACCAATCATCCAAAGATAGGGATGTGTGATATGAAGAGTACCAGTTTCTTCCTTAAAGAAATATCTCAGCCAAAAATATCTCTCCCTCTGAAGTGGCCCTGAAATGCCTGTATCATCCATTCTCTTGGGATGAGTCACAAGCAATCTAATGCATATGCATCTTATTAGAAAAGAGAAATATACTCCCAGTCATTGACAATTTAGTTCTAATTAATTAATCAATGTAATTTTGGTCTTTTTACCTACTCTATTATAATGACTCCTAATTGATCTTTTTCTTTCCAGTCTATATCATCTGTAACTTTCTTTCTGCACTACTGCCTAAAGAATGAAGTTACGTGATCAATTCATCATTGTACTCAAACCCTTTCATTATATTCTGTGAATAAAGTAGAAGTTAGGAATAAAAACCCTCAATAATCTAGCAACATCCCCCCCATTTAATCTTTTTTACTTTTCTCTTTCACACATCTGCTCCAAACAAACAGAATTTCATTCCCAACTCTTGGTCTATCCTTTCTGGTCTCCATGTCCTTGTTTACACTGTTTTGTTTATTGTAAACTTCTCCTCACCCATCTTCATTTGTTGAAGCATTTTCTTTCTTTCAAATATCATTTCATTGTTTCAAACCAGTTCCAACTGTTCAGTGATGAAGAAAGCCATATACACCCAGGAAGAGGCCTGTGGGATCTGAGTGTGGACCACATTTTCATGCTTTCTGTTGATGTTTTCTTGCATTTTGTTTTCCTTTTCAGGTTTTTTTTCTTGTAGATCCAAATTTTTTTTGTACAGCAAGATAACTATAAATATGTATACATATAAAAAAGAAATATCATCTCATATGTGACTGTTCCATGAACTCTTTCCTAATCACCTTCATTCAATTTTTATAATACTTTTCTATATCTCCTTTTTTCCTATTACATTTTACTATTAGATTGTAGGTGTTCTAGATTTTCCTTTTAGACTTAAAACTTGAGTCTTCTGGATCATATGACCAACAAAAAGGGGGGACTAAACTTTTTTTCTGATCATCATAGCATCACAAAGGTCTCCAAAAAAGAAATTATGCATCAGAAGTGAAGCAACTTCAGCTGTCTCCATGATCTCTGAAAAATAGAACTCCAAAAGAATCCCATTAAGAAACACCTACCCTGAATTAATTTGGCGCCATTCCTCTACAATCCATCATGCTCCAAGCAGCAGGGACACAATAGGTGAGCCAAGGAAATGATTCACAAGCATACAGAAAAATCCAATTCCACATTGTAGACCCCCTTCCTCTTTCCAGTGCCATAGAGATCTGAGCTTCAGGTTGAGCAGAGCCAAGACAATATTCTGTGCTGTAAAATATCCTTCAAGGGAGGGAAGGAACAAGGGGAAAGTGCAGGGTACATGTCTGGGGTTAAAATAAAATGCAAACTCAAACTCCAAACCCCTCTGATAGCCTTGTAGATATAAATGACAGAAATCAGCTCCATAGTACCAGTACAACAGTTATCGGAAACACTAACAACATACCAAGAAACTGAGGAACAGAAGGAGTTAGATAGAACACCAGTACAGAACACTTTGTGTGGGGGGTGGAGAAAATCTATCTAATACTCTATTAAACCTAAGAAAAACAGCAGCACAGTATCCAGTGGGAGCACATTATATATCCCCAAATGTCACTTAGGACAGAGACTTAGGCTGATGGACTATGAATTGCTTATTGTAGAAGGAAACTGAGGTATTTTGAGATTTAGCTCTGAATGAAACTATTATCAGAGGGGAGGAAGTTAAAGAGTAAGCAATAGGTGAAAAAAAAGATGAAATAGGAGGGAAGAATTGGAATTACAAAAAAAAGAATAATCAAAGACTGAATATTAATAGGAAGAATATTAACAATACAAGGAAATATAACCTCAATCTAATAGCAAGTTCAAGTATTTATGAATAAATGCTGAAATACAAAGGAAAAAATTCAATATTTGAGACAGTGAACCCTGTGGAATTTGAGAACATAAAACAATATTATTTTGGTCCTCAGTGGCAAAAAGAAGAAATGAAAATTATGAAAGAAGAATTTATGTCCTGCACAGCAAAAAAAACAAACAAAAAAAACAATGTTCAGAATATGAAAATGTGATCTGTAGGAGAAAATCACACTAAAGAAACAAAAAGAGAAGCTACAATGGATTTGGAATGTGAATACACAGAGGTGATCTCAAAGACAGGAATAGTATAGACAGTTTAAGGATCATAACTCTCCCAAAAGAGCCTAACAAAACTCCTGAACAGTATGATGTAATAATAATGCAAGATAACTATGCTGGAACTTCTGAACAGAAAAAAAATGAAATAACAATTGAAAGAAATCATAGATTTCACAGACTGCAAACTCAAAAACAAATAGTAGTTGAATTTAACAATTCATTTCAGAAACTATAAATTCTCTAAACAATGAGAAAAAATTTTCAAATAAAAAGAAAAGGAAATTTGAATAATCCAAGATTATTCTGTACCCATGAGAAAATGCAGAAGGAAATGGAATAATGTGTCCTGAAGAGCAATGGCATTCAGAAGGCAGCTCTGTGTTACATACCCTGAATGTCTAAACTTAGCCATAAATGAAAAAAATATGGACTTTCAATAATAAAGAAATGTCTGAAAGATTCTTATGAATAAAATCAGACCTGAAGCAATTATTTGCTTCCTTGAATATCTCAAATACCAGAAATGAAGGATGGGGGAATAAATTAAATAGCCAAGGACAGCAAAAACAACATATTGATAGCAAATAAAATAGTAAGATTTTTTTTTTGAAAACTGCACAAAGAGAGACAAGAAGACATGAAAGCAGTAACAGTACAGTGATAGACTTAGGATGTTATAGATAAAATCTAGTGATATCCTAGCTAAAAGTTAATATCGTTTTTTTGTAGGACCACATTACAAAATAGGAGAGCTATGAAAGGAGGAAAGAAGCAAGGGAAACAGAGGGGAATGTGGGAAGCGCATTGGTCAAATTGAGGGCTGACAATAAGGGGAAAATGATCCCTGTGGTCTCTTGGAAAGATAGGATACTGAACAGGAATGGGTAAAAAGGATAGAAGGTGGAAATGGAATAGGACTTGCTTTGGTGATGGGAAGTGATTCTACTAATGAATATTCTTATGAATGAAAAGAGGTGTTTTCTGAAGGGAAATAGGGACCTTTTCTGGTATTGTATGAGGGATTTAATGCTTGAAAATATCACTCATCCTACTTTAAGGGGTGAGGGAATTGGAACTTCTAGGAGTAATGGGCACTTCAGAGAGTATGGGAACATGGACTTAGGAAAGGATTTTGAAGTAAATGGGGAAAAGAAGGCAACCAGGGGAAAAGTAAAAAACAATGATGAAGTACTTAATCAGGGATGCAGAACTGGAATTTTACTTTAGAACAATGTCCTCTCACCTGCGGGAATTGGTATTATTCTGGGAGTGAGACATGATGAAAAAGAGAAAGCAGTAGGGCAAGCTCTACAAAGCAGTGGCAGAAATTATCTAGATGGTAAAGCATAGAATAGACACCTCAGAAGTTTTGATTACATGGAAATATATGCAATAGAGTAAAAACAGATAATTACATGGTGTAATAAATCAGAAAAATGAAGAACTAAAATAGACAATAAAAGAGGGTAGATGATGAAAAAAGTGAGAGAAATTCTTTCTGAAAAAATTTACAAAAAAATGAAATTTTAAAAACTAATGCACAGGACTGTTTGAAGGATGAGAGTGTATTACCTTACTGAGATAAAAAAAATTGGAGGTGAAGAATTAAATAATCAGTACAAGAAGAAAGAAAAAGGAAATAATAAGAAAAACCCCAAAGGGAAAGGGGTAAAAAACATGAGGGGAATTAGGGCAAGAGGAAAAGAGCTAATGGGAACAGGGACACCTTACAAAATATTAAGATAAGAAAACTGAAAAGAACAAAGTACTGTATAGCACACAAAAAAATCATAACAAAAAATATAGTAAGTTGGAAAAATATAAATCCAATTAATAACTATAAATGTGAATATACTATATTAAGTGTATAATAAAATATTAAAGTAACAGACTAGAAAACAAAATCTTATATGTTGCCCATAAGAAACATTTTTAAAAAGACATAACACCAAATAAAGCTGTGGGGGTGGGAAAAATTTACATGCATCAAATAAATCCAAAAAGATAGAAGTTGTAATCATATTATCTGATATATAAAAAATAAAAAAGGATAAATAAGGAAACTACATTAGACTGAAAGGAATCAGACAGCAAATCAGTGCCAGTAATAATCTTACACATTCCAAATACTTTAGAATCCAATGTCATTAGAAAATTTTTATTAGAAAAACATATAGATAATAGTACAATAGTAACAAGGGACTTCAATATCCCACTCTCAGTTTTAAATAAGTCTAACAGAAAGATAAATAAAAGAGAAAATTGTTGAAGAAACTAGAACTAAAAGACTTGTGCTGTTTTATCTTGCAAAACAACATAAACATTTCTCAAAACCATATGAAGTTTTACAAAAATTAATCATGTATTAGAGTATAGAAATATTGCAAACAAATGAAAAAAAGCAGAAATAGTAAATACATCCTTTGCAGAGCATAACATAATAAAAATAGTCATTGGTTCAGATTATAATCCTTAGTAAGAAAGGGACTGCATTTTTTGTCTCTTCCCTCAGGAAATAGTATGGTGATTTGAAAATTTAATAAATACTTAATGAATTTATTTTCAAGGTCCTGTGGGACTTGAACTAGAGATGTAAGTTTTTACTTGAAGGAGGGTGGTTAGCAAGTCAGGAAAGTTTCTGACTTTGGATTATTTTCAAGACAGGCAGGCCTAAACTGGACAATGCAACAAGTCACAGGAATCTGCTATCAAATGATATTTCTCTCAATGTATGACAATGGCTAAGTAAAAACTTCTCAATGCCCCAAACCAACCATAAAATTTAATAATACAAACAAGTCACCAATTTGTATTGGTAAAGGAAATCTCACCAGTGTTCTCTGTATCAGTAATGTATAGTAAGTCCAGTCCAAAAAAATGTGAGATATAAGTGTCTTATCTCCCTTCAATACAGTCATTTTTCATATCACCTCTCTTTCATTTATATTGCCATTACCTTCATATCCCACTGAACTTTAACGTCTGGTTCTATCACAAAAAAAGAGTGTGTGAATAGGCCAGGTTAAAGACGACTAACGAGAAAAATCTCTGTCTCTCTGTGTGTATCCTGTTGTTTCTCTTTCTCTGTCTCTGTCTGTGTGTCTCTCCTTCTCACTCTCTCATAGGATTGGTATTATTGTGTTAACAGTATAGTATGAGAGAGGATAAGTAACTGAGTTTAGACAAGAAATGCACAAATATTTACAACTATCCACTTGACTATATAAGTACTGTAAATGATACAAAATCACTCCATATCTGACCTCACATAGTGCATGAATCAAAGTATGCTCTGTGCCAAGCACTGTACTAAGTTTTGGAAATGCAAATAGAAAGTCAAAGATAGCTCCTGCCCTCATAGAACTTATGTTCTAACTAGACAGTGGTACAAGTATATTCATAAGGAATTGAAGGTAAGCAAAGGAAATGTTGGTCCAGAAAGTCACAGGAATATTGAGTGAAACTGAAGGGGAACAGAAATAACACATATTGTAAGAAGCTGAATATCTAGTGAGGAGAAAAAATCAAAATAAAAGTCTATATATTAAAATATTACTAATAGTATCAGGCAATGCCAAATGTTAGGTCATTGCTAGATACAGAAATTGAGAGATAGTACAACATGGTAGAAAGAACAGTAGATTTGTAGTCAAAGTACCTGTGTTCAAAATCTGCTTCTTATTGTCTACATTATTTTTAGCAAGTCACTTCCCCTCTGCCTTCCACATTGTCCTACTGTCTGAAAAGAAAAAGTTCAATTTGCTGATTACTGGGGTAACATCCAAGACTAAATCTTACCATACCAAAAGACTCTGAAAATGGAACTAGGACATCTCTGTATTCTCTTCTAGTCACTTCGTCTAAAAAGTCACACACAACAGCTCACACCGAATCCAAGATGTTGATTAGGTTGTTTATGGTTATCAATTCAAGCAACCACTTTTGAATATGAACATCTTGAGTCAGGAATACCTACATTCAAATTTGGCCTCAAACATTTACTAGCTATGTGACCCTGGGCAAGTCATTTAACTTCTGTCTATTTCAGTATTTTCAACTGTAAAATGAATATAATAATAGCATCAACCTCACAGGATTGTTGTGAAGGTAAAATAAGATAAATAGTAAATCACCATGCACCTGGCTTATAATACATGTGAATAAATTTTTGTTTCCTCCCTTTATATAAGATAAAGGCTGTTAAGTTTTTCATGACATATACTCTATATACACATAGACATATGATGTCTATTACTAGTAAGTAAATGAGATTAAGCATTTACAGGAAATTTGACTCCAATATCAGTCTCCTGGTAGAAAGAACACTCAGTGTTTGAGGAATATTTCAGATAACCTAGAAAGAACTGATAATAAAAGAATTAATGGATTTCCTTGTTCTTCACTGGTTGGTGTTTTTTGGTTTTATTTTCTTTATTTCTCTCTACTTACCATTAAGTCATGTACAGAAGAAAGTGTAACAGTTTTTTGGTTTTTTTTTTTTTGGGAGAAAGAAAATCGTTATGTTTTAATCTATATTCAAACATGATCAATTCTTTCTCCAGGGTTGGATAGCACTTTTTTTTTAATTAAAGCTTTTTATTCACAAAGAATATGCATGGATAATTTTTCAACATTGACCCTTAGAAAACCTTCTGTTCCAAATTTTTCTCTCCTTCCGCCCACTCCCTCCCTTAGATTTCAGGTAGTCTAATACATGTTAAAATATATGACAAATCAAATATATGTATACATATTTATACAATTATCTTGCTGTAAAAGAAATTGGATCTATAAGAAAAAAAAACCTGAGAAGGAAAACAAAATGCAGCAAACATCAACAGAAAGCATGAAAATGTTATGTTGTGGTCCACACTCAGATCCCACAGGCCTCTTCCTGGGTACGTATGGCTTTCTTCATCACTAAACAATTGGAACTGGTTTGAAACATCTCATTGTTGAAGAGAGCCATTTCCATCAGAATTGATCATAATATCATCTTGTTGTTGCCTTGTACAATGATCTCCTGGTTCTGCTCATTTCACTTAGCATCAGTTCATGCAAGTCTCTCCAGGACTTTCTGAAATCATCTTGCTGGTCATTTCTTACAGAACAATATATTCCATGACATTCATATATCATAATTTATTCAGCCATTCTCCAATTGATGGGCATCCATTCAGTTTCCGTTTCTACACTAGAGAGGCTCTCTTGCTCCACCCAATAATATCAGGGGTGAAACAAGGTTACTCACTATCACCATTATTGTTCAATATTGTATGAGAAATGTTATCTTTAAGAATAAAAGAAGAAAAAGAAATTGAAGGAATTAGAGTAAGTAATGAGGAAATAAAATTAACACTCTTTGCAGATAATCTATATCAAATTGATTGCCTTCTCATGAAAGAAGGTTGGAACTGAAAATGAGTATTAAATTTAAAAATGAGTGTTACAAATTTTTACATATAATTGAGGAAATAAAGAATTCCTAAGTCCTCTTAAGCTCAAATCAAATCATTTCTCTTCTTCACTAATAATTTTGCAATTAATCTGTATATGTTTTGTGTTCATTCATATATGTACATGTTATTTTCCTGAATACACTAGAATTTATAGTAGATCCAGGATTATTTCATTTTATTTTATACCCCATATACTTTGCACAGTACTTGGGATAATGTAGTCACTTAAATTATTTCTTAATGAATTGAATCAGTAATAATTATAAAAACAGCTGACATGCATGTACTGCCTCAGAATTTAGAAAATCCTAAATGTATATTACCCCCCACTTACTCTTCATAATAACCCTATGAAGATGGTATTATAGGTAGATAGACAGAAAACTAATCAACTGTTGGCTAATCAATTGAAAACTAATCCACTGGTGGCAATAATTTGCACAGTCTCCAGTTAAGCTAGCTCCTAAGGAGATAAACACAAAGTCTGTTACTGAGCCAATACTCAAATCCTTTCTTGCTTCTTGGGACGTGTCTTGTCTTGCGTTCTTTGAAATAAATCTTTTGAGGAGTCAAGTTCATGTCTGTTCTATGATGAGGATTTTAATGGATAATAGTCATCTTTGTTATTATTGTGGAATGCCAGAAGAAAAGATAACAACTTCTTCTTTTTTCATTTTTATAAACTTTTTTTTAACATTATTTCCTTTTCTGTAAAATAATTTTAATATTTGTATTACTTATCTCATGTTGCAATATTAAATGATACAGTATATGCAAAGCATAGTTTGTATTCCTTAAACTTCTTTATGAATGTTAGATAACATTCATGATTATTATTTGAAGAATTTTAAGCAATTATGGATGTTTTGTTATTATGTAGGTTCATTTTCTTTATCATTTTAAAAATAAGCAAAATAAGGTCATTAAATATAACACATTGACTTTAGCTATAGGTTCACATTGTTGAAAGAACAGAGATAATTCTGGAAAAAAAAAATTGTAGGTTGGGGAAGATTTCAAGGGGTTTGAAATGTCAGACCAAGTAGTTTGTACTCATATAACTAAATCTCCATTTCCAAGTATCTCAATTTATTCCTATATTATTAATAATATATTTCTTATGCTGATCAAAGTTCTTTTACAGGCTGACTTTTGTGGGCCTTTACATATTAAATAGAGACTGGCCAAAGGAATTTATGCTACTTCCAGACATGCATGACTTACTCCCCAACAGAATCTGGCTCATAAAGTGTCAGGATTACACTAAGCACAAACAAAACTATTTGTAGATAAAGAAGATTTTGTAAGTCAGGTTGATCTCAGGCTTCTTGCCAAATCTTAGGACCTGGGATGATTGCCAAAATATTTTTTTTCTTTTTCTTTTTTTTCTTTTCTTTTCTTTTGACCCATGAGTCAATTTGCTTAGCTCCTCACACTATATCACAAACCCCTCCTTTTTTACTGACATTTGGAACATGTCACTGGGATGAATCTTGAGTAGAAAATAAAGGAAAGATTCTAGCAATGTTTCTTCCCAGAGAAATCATATCAGTTCAAAACTTCCATGAAGAAGGGGATGGTGTTTTAGGAAGGCTAATTACTGGTCTTAGAGTAAGACACTGAATTCTTATCCCAGATGTGACTTTAATTAGATTTGTGATTTTGAGCAAGTGACTTCCCATTTTCTTTATCAGTAAAATTAAATGGTTAATCTAGATAACTAGAACTAAGACTTAGACTTAAAGGTTCTTAAAAATTTTAAATGTATAATAGATATCTCCTTATATAAACAGATTAAATAAAAATAGAGATATGGATTGTGACTTAAGATCACAATCTGATGGTAAAACATGCTTCTAGTTTCCAGACATGGGTATAGAATGAAATATATTTTATCATATGTGTTCAATGTATTGGTTTGTTTCACTTTATGCTTTGTTGTTATAAACAAGATTGTTATTGGAGAATATCATTCATAGGGACAGAAGACTAAAGACTAAAACAAAACTTGAGTACAAAAAAAAAACCAAGAGAAAATAAAAAAACATCATGCAAAAATATTTTAAGTCACAAAATAACATAAAACAACTCAAAAATTTCTAGAACATTCCCTCTCATTTTGTTCTATGCATTAGTATCAAACAGTGTAAGCCTCACTGTAAGAAGTTACTGTGGGACAATTTTCAGATGATGAAATTAAAACCATCTCTAGTCATATGAAAAGTTGCTCCAAATCACTATTGATCAGAGAAATGCAAATTAAGACAACTCTGAGGTACCACTACACACCTGTCAGATTGGCTAAAATGACAGGAAAAGATAACGATGAATGTTGGAGGAGATGTGGGAAAACTGGGACACTAATACATTGTTGGTGGAACTGTGAACGGATCCAACCATTCTGGAGAGCAATTTGGAACTATGCTCAAAAAGTTGTCAAACTGTGCATACCCTTTGACCCAGCAGTGTTTCTACTGGGCCTATATCCCAAAGAGATCTTAGAGGAGGGAAACGGCCCCACATGTGCAAGAATGTTTGTGGCGGCCTTTTTTGTGGTGGCTAGAAACTGGAAACTGAAGGGATGCCCATCAATTGGAGAGTGGCTGAATAAATTATGGTATATGAATGTTATGGAATATTATTGCTATGTAAGAAATGACCAGAAGGACGATTTCAGAGAGGCCTGGAGAGACTTGCATGAACTGATGCTGAGTGAAAGAGCAGAACCAGGAGATCATCATACACAGCAACAACAGTATTACTTGATGATCAATTCTGATGGACATGGCTCTCTGCAATAAAGAATTGTCTCAAACCAGTTCCAATTGTACACTGAAGAAAACCATATACACCCAGAGAGAGGGAAATGAAATATGGACCACAACATAACATTTTCATGATCTCTATTGACATTTGTTTGCACTGTGTTGCCTTTCTCTGATTCTTTTTTTTTTTCTTGTAGATAGGATTTTTCTTGCATAACTTCTCAAGCAATTCAACATTATTAGCATGTAGTGGACTTCCTGCCATCTAGGGGAGGGGAGGGGAATGGGGGTAAAATTTGTAATGGAAAGCTTTGTAAAGATCAATGTTGGGGAACTACCCATACATATGTTATACAAATAAAAAGCTTTAATTAATAAAAAAAAAAGAAGTTACTGTGGGAATATCTTATTGATCTCCCCACAAGTTACTCAATCTAAATACTCAAAAATGTCAACCCAAAATGAAATAGGCATTGATTCTACCAAGTCAGAACAACTAGAGATTAGGTTGATTTAGTTAGTGTGTCTCTAGCAGGTGTTACAAGAGGGCAATAAATAAAACTAGAAACACAGAGTAGGTCCTCTCCCCCTGCAGATTTTAACTTGATTTGGAACCCAGTCTTATTGACAGCCTCCCAACAGACACACATTTCATAATAGAAGCTGATGATGCCAAATTTAGTGTTTGTGTTTATATGTGAATGGAGCAAGAGATGTTGGAAAAGAGGAAAAGAAGCAGGATCAAAAGAGTGAGGAAGGAAAGGATAAGTGACTAAGAATTCGAAAGAAATTTTTGAAAACCAAATCAGGTAAAAATCTATTTTACCTCTTCAGTTAGATCAGCCAGGACTTCTAAAGTCAGAAAAATGAGTAGAAATATTAAAAAAAAAATAGATCAGAATACAAAAACCAAATTCCCTTGATGAAAATTGGAATTTTCCAGAGATCATAGAATAGGAAGAATGTTCAAAATTTTGTAGGGGGAAGAGAGAGAAAGAAAGAAAAGAGAGAACTTCAAAAGGAGTATATTAAGATTGAAATTGGATTGGAAAATAGCTCTCAATGTATAATTTAAAAACAAACTTCAGGAGAGAAAAAACCAGGGAAGTGTTCTCACTAAGAGAAAGAAGAATAGAATTAGAAAACAAAAATGCAAAAGTGAAAGCCAATTTAACTGAAAAAATGCAAAAGGTAACAGCTTTTAAATAATGGATGAATTAAATAAAAGCCAAAGCTGTTGACCTTAAAGACACTATGCAGAGTTACCTCAAAAATCGTAGTTCTCCCACAAGAACATGATACATTTAAAAAAACAATTTGGATACAACACCACTAGGGAAAAGGCATTTAAACTTTTCCTAACTTTAGAATACAAATGACAAAATAGTAAATGTTCAAAGCTACTAAATGATTCCAAGGCAGTTAGTGGTTAAATTTTATAATGCCAGTAAATGACACATTTTTCTTTTCTTTTTTTAAAATTTTTTTATTAAAGCTTTTTATTTGCATAACATATGTATGGGTAGTTCCTTAGCATTGATCTTTACAAAGCTTTCCGTTACAAATTCTCCCCACCCCCACCCCACCCCCATCCCCTTGCCTCCCCTAGATGGCAGGAAGTCCACTACATGTTAATTATGTTAAAATACTTGACAAGTCGAATATATGTATACATATTTCCACACTTATCATTGTTGTGCAAGAAAAATTGTATCTATGAGAAAAAAAATCAGAGAGATATAATGCAAGCAAACATCAATAGAGAGCATGAAAATGTTATGTTGTGGTCCACATTTCATATCCCTTTCTCTGGGTGTATATGGCTTTCTTCACTGAACAATTGGAACTGGTTTGAGACATTTCATTGTTGCAGAGAGCCATGAGTGACACATTTTTCAAGCATCCAAGAGAAATACTTTCAACTATTAAGGAATACCAGCCCCCAAAAGCAAAATTTTATGCAGTCACAAAAGGAAAAAACAAAGAATTTCTAATTAAAACACAATATGACATTTTATAAATCTAAACTTAGTCACCAAAAAAGTTTTCTTTCTATGAAAGAGATGCATTTGATACTATCCATACTCAAAGAAAAAACTGATTGTGTCTAAATAGAGATTGAAGAATACTTATTTTAAAAAATTTATTTTTCTTAAGATTTTATTTGGGAAGGAGAAGTGGAAGATGTAGAGATCTATGTTTTTCTTTTGCAATATGGCTTTTCTGGACTTGTTTTGTATGACTTTTGTGCCTTTTCAATTGGGACATGCATTGAGGAAGGGAGGAAGGGAGAGAATCTGGAATTGAAAGTTTTAAAAAAAAATGTAAAAAAAAAGTTTTACAAGTAAGTGGAAGTATGCATATATATACATGCACATGTGTGTATGTATATATACATATATATAAAACAAAAAATTCTATGATGAACAGCTGTGTGAATTACTTAGCTATTTTTAGTAAAAAAACAATGATCACAGTCAATACCAAAGGAATCAAGATGAAAAGTGTTATCTACTTCTAGAGAAAGAACTGGTGGCATATCAATATAGACTGAAGTATACTTTTTTGTAATTTCCTTCCTTACTTCATTCCTTTGTTCCTTCCTTCAGTCATTCCTTTCTTTCTTTCTTTCTCCCTCTCTTTTGTTTTCAGTTTTCTTTCACAATAGAAGTGTTTTACATGATTCTACATATATATTAAGTTATAAGTTGGAGGAGAGAGAGGGAGGGACAGAGTTTAAAAATAAAAAAACAATAAATGTTAACATTGTTTTTACATGTAATTGGTAGAAAATAAAATATTATTTTAAAAGCAAGGCATTTGAGACATTTCTGGAAAAATAAAGTCAAAAGAACTATTCAGGGTGCAAGCATGAGAAATGTAATACAGGTAAAAACAAATTATACAATTTTCAAATGAAGACTAAGTAATGAAATCATGCCACTCATGCATTTCGACAATTATTTAAAAGGAAAAAAAGAAAACAAATGGAACAAGATGGGGGGGGAAGAATAAGGAGGGATCATTGAGGAAAGAACCTACAGTGCTAGACATCTAGGAGCAATTAAAGAATCATGAAAATGTAAATAAGGAAGAGAAAAATTAATATACCTTAAGCTGATGTATTGGTATGTGAACATATATAAAGAGACAGACAGACAGACAGACAGACAGAGGCAGAGACAGAGAGAGATAGAATGTTGTTTGATGGGGGAAAGAAGCAGTAGGAGTTAGAGAGAAGCTGAAAATGAATGCTTAATCTAGTTCATAGGTGAAAAGAGAAGAGCAAAATTCTTTTAAAGACAGCAAATGTAGGAGTTGTGAGAGAACAGAACAGAGCTATCCAATTAATCCTATTCAAAAATGGAATGCATTATCATGATATGTGATACATTCTCTCACATTGGAGCTCTTCAAACAAAAGCGAGACCACTATTTATCAATTATGTTGTCTAGGAGAATCTTAGTGAGGTATGCTATGTACTTGATAGTTCCTTAGGTCCTTTCCTACTTTGAGATTCAATAATTTAAATACAGAAACCTGAGATCAAATTTCAGCATAAAAATCTATTAGCTGTGTAAGAAAACCATGTACCCTTCCTTGGTCTTAGTTGTAGCCTTTCATTAGAGATATTTGATATTTTACATATTTCATCATTTCATAAAAAAACAGACCCAAAGAGAAGTTAATTGTCCAGAGTTATGAATGTAATAGGTAATATAAGCATGATTTTCTGACTCAATTTTTATTGTTCATTCCAAAGTACCTTAAAAAGAAGTTTTGCCATTATTTTTTTTTGATTGTGGATAAGTCACTTTATTCCTCTAGTACACAGAAAGTTAATAAATGTGTTTCAATTCATTCATTCTGGGCCTTAAGTTTTTCTTCAGTAATATAAGGGTCTTAGACTACATAAAGATTCTTACTAATGCTTTAGACTCAACATCTTTCCTCAATAAAAAGAAAAAAAAAAAAAAACACTTTAAAGAAGGATAAAGTAGCTCTGGCCCTCCATTATATAGAGTATTTCTCTACCTGGGGACCTTATCTCTTATCCTGAGATTCATCCAATATTTGTCTCATTTTCCAGCACCTATAGTACTTTCCTTGAAATTGCTTTACAAAAATAACTTTTACCTAATATGTGTAGAGGTTTAATATCAAGAGTCGTTATCTTTTTTACTAATTTATGCACAAATACAAATATGATTGTCATAGTGTCTATTTTAGTGGAGTTGAAAGAACAGGAGAGTTATAGTCCAGCTTTTCCAATTAACAACCATAACATGGATCCTCAAGTTTCTTTATTTGTAGTTCAGTTAAGTGATAATTTCAATGGCATGCAAAGTAGTCTTATAAAAATAAAGAATAAAGAAAAGATAAAGAATTGAGTCTGAAGAATTGAGAAGATCTGAATTCAAGTTCCACATCTGAAATAAGCTAGCTGTGTGACCTAGGGAAGGGCGGGTGGGGGGGGGTGATTAGTGACAGGGAATATGGTAAATTATATAGATGTTGTTTTTGATTAGATAAATGTAATGGATTAGGTGAGTACATAAATTTGCATTCCCAACTCAACCATGAAGAGACCTCAAACCCAAGATAGAAATGTCTATCTCCCTCAGGTTTCTGGAGGACTTTTTGCAGAGTATGCTATTCTAAGTGAAGATTAAGACATAATAAAGTTATTCAAAAGAGTAGATTGTCTACTTAACTCATCAATACTGTTTTAATTGAGGTATTCATTATTATCAAAGTTTCATTTTCTTGGCTACAAAGCAATTTACACCTACCTTCTGCCCTGGGCTATTTTTAGTCTTAGAGATAGGGGTTCAAGTATGTGCATGTGAAATGGGAATTGATAAGGGTAACACAAGTATATGCTCTTATTAATAATTTTCTATAGGGAGAACTCCAGTTTTGCATGAGAATATATTTCCAACTACTTCTTCCTTTATGTCATCTCTGATATTCTTGTTTCTTTTTCCTACTCCATCTCATTGACTTCTCCTTCATGCCTGAACTAATCTTAGTTCCCTCTGCATTATAAACCTTGCCTCTGGCCCCTCCTCCCTAATTCAGTCCAGATGCTTGCTTTCCCAACACTTTGACCACTTCATGCTTCTCTCAAAAATCTTCCTCTGACTCACCATGAATCTTAGTAGAAGATTTATACTATTTATATTTCAGTTCATGGCCCAAAGCCCATCTCCAGCTGCCTACAGCATCCCTTGGATTATCTCAAATCTTTTACCTGACCCATTATTTCCATTTCAGTAAGTTTTTCTCAGCTTCCTTTTGTGTTTAATGTATAGAGTCTACTCTTTACCTTAACCTTTCCTTCATGTGTGGAAGGGTCTGCACTTCCCATTATTACATATAATACATCCTACTGATCATTTAGGCATTTCCCCCGCAATCTATGTTATAGGAAATAACTCCTGTGTTTGTATCTGTCTTTGTATCCCCAATACTTAGTATATATTTGACTTTTAATGACTGATTGATTAGGCAGAAAACAAAATATAGATGAACAATCTATATATTCACCCAATCTTCCACATGCCTTGTTCACATTATATTGAGCATCTCAATTTTTTGGCGTCTCAGAATCTATTAATGCCAGTAGGCACATTCATCCTAAAGGGAGAGTAAGTCAGACAGATATACATAAGGTTCAAACAATTTATCTTACTGGTGGTTCACATCCAACTTGTGACAACATTGTAACATTATGAAGATGAAAGATTTGCCCCAGCCTCTTTTGCTCAGATAGCCCGTAGATACTCTCACATAAGCCAGAAGGATCAAAATATTAAATTATACCAAGATAATATTTTAGGGAGGAGATTCCAATCTAGAGTTTAACCTAAGGCAGGCAGATAGAAAAATTCATATAAGCATCAGTTGAAGCATTTGAGATGTGTAGTCTATAAAAAAGTCACTTGGGACTAGAGGGGAGGAGGAAAGAAGGAGGGAAGAAAGGATATTGTAGCTGTTTTCAGATACTGAAGGAGCTCTTGTGTGGAATAAGAATTGTGTTGGCCTGCTTTATACCAGAAAAAAAAATAAACAAAACTAATTACATGAAAGAAGGGATTGTTGGTGTGAGTGATGTTTTTCAAGGGGTGTTGTGATGATACAGTATGATACATAGTAACCACTTAATAATTCTTGGCTTAAAGTGAATTCTAATTCAATTAAATTGAATTGAATGAATGCAAAGTATATATTTCAGCTTGATGTAGGGGAAATTTTCCTAATGATTAGGACTGGGAGAAATGAGCGGGCTCAGAAAGTTTTGAGTTCTGCCTTACTAGAAGTCTTCAAACAACAAGTGGATGGCCATTTTTTGAAAATGATTCTTACTCAAGTACAGCTTGGGAGTAGATGGGCTCTTAGGTCCCTTCCAGTTCTGAGATTCTATTATATATTGTAGAAATTGCCATTGGCTTTCTCTCTCTCTCTCTCTCTCTCTCTCTCTCTCTCTCTCTCTCTCTCTCCTCTTTCTCTCTTTCTCTTTCTCCCTCTTACTTACTTCTTTCTTCTTCTTCCTCCCTCCTTTGCCCCCTCTCTCTGTGTATTTCTTCTTCTTTCACTCTTTCTTTCCTCCTTTGCTCTCTTTCCTCTTTTTTCTTTCTCTCTTTTAATGATGAAAGCCTGAAGCCTGAAACAAAGAAATTTCACACCAAAAAATAATTACCATTAAATGGAAAAAAATGGAAATGTCAAGATACTTTTAATTTATGAACATGTGGGTATTCCCAGAATAATTTTCTAATGTAAAAAGGCATAGTGCCTAAGAATGTATCCAAAAAATGAGAATAATATTAGGTACTGCTGTAGCTAAACTAAATTTGTTTTCTTACGCTTACATTTGCAAAGCACAATGTTTTATTTATGGGAACTCTATATAAAACTTGGAAAATTCAACAAAAACAAACAGATATGCTTTGGCTTTTGAGTCATGGGAGTTCAAAAATTGCCAGCTCAAAAACACTGCCCTTCCTACAATCTCATACCCCTTTTGATCCCATCATCTCCCTCTCTCAAGGTTATAATGGCACCTGCTTCTTAAATCTTTGTCTCTTGTTTCAGGATGTTAAATGCAATGGAGAGTTGTAATGAGAAAAATATCCCATGTCAGTAATTCTTGAAAACTTATGTTTTGTATTTTTATTTGTTTTGGGGGGTTTTTTTGGCTCTAAAATTTTCAGAGAGAGTTCCAGGTTTAGCAGGAGGCATCCCAGAAGTGTGGAGAATGGGGATTCTGGCTCCTAGGTCTTGAGTCTCTTGAGCCTGTGTACCATGAAACTTGGTACATCTGGAAATATTGATTTGAGTGCTTCAAGATAAAGGTTGGGAAGAGCTGAGAGCAATTGGTAAGTTATCTCAGCAATCTTTGCAGGACAATTTTGGATCCAAGAAAACTTATTCCTTCCATATTCTTCAAATAATAACAGCCCTTGGTATGTTCATAGAAGCTAACAACTGTAACCCAGGGGTATTACTAGGCCTTAATTTGCTTAATTGCCTTAGAAGCTGTCATATACCTGGAGTTGTTCCTGGGGCTTGGTTTATAAATTGCTATGCCTCTGTGTACTATAGGAAGTGAAGAAGAAATATAGGCCATTACCAAATTCACTTAGATACCTGAGTTTAGAGACTGACAGAAGGGAGTAGAGGACTGGGCCTAAGTTTGTCAAGAAGCCAATATCTCATTGCCTTGGATGGTATTTTATTACAGGAGCAGATGTGCTGATTATTGATTACATCATGGTATGTCTATTGTTGGTCTTTCTATTGTGATTTTGATATCCCTAACTCAACAACTTCATCATGGTATTGAAGAAAACTATCTGAATTTGGAGTCAAGAAACCTGGGTTTCAGTCTTGTCTGTCAATACTATCTGACAAATCATTTAACTTCATTTAATTGGGCCTTATTTTCTTATAAGTAAAGAGTTGGCCTACTAAAAATCCCTTTTGATTTTGACTCCAGGATTCTAGGATTATCATCATATCTGAGATACATCATGACACAGTGGTTTTGGTCTTGGATTGGTCTTGGAATCAGGAAAGTAGGGATTGAAAGATTGCTTTTGATTTTTATTAGCTTTGTACTTACAAACAAGTTGCTGAACTTCTCTGAGACCAATTCATCTATAAAACAGAAATAACAACACCTGTCATCTACCTGACAGAATTTTTGTGGGGATAAAAGAAGACAAGATATGCAAAGCACTTTATAAACCACAAATTGTTATTGTTGCTACTGTTGTTAAAAAAAAAAAACTCATATTGACAACAAGATATCTGAGTTTTACTCTTTGTTTTAGCACTTACTTGCTTGTGAGATTCTAGCCTAGTCATTCCATCTCTGTGAACTTTTCTATGTTAAATTGGAATCATATTAACTATCTCACAAAATTGCTGTAAGAAATTATTTTACAAATCTTCACATGCTGTGCAAATGTGAGTCATTATCATCATAGCATCTTAGTTCTCTGCATTAAACAGTATCAAATGAATCGTTACAAAAGGACAAACTTTTGTCAGGTTCATACTATCTAGACAGCTAGGAAGCATAGTGTATAAGAGCACTGTGCCTAAAGTTGGGAAGCCTCAAGTTCAAATACTGTCTTGGATACTTATTAATTGTGTTTAAGTCACAATGTTTTTATGCCTCCATTTTATCATATGTAAAATGAGAAAGAATAATAGCACAAACCTCACAGGATCGTTGTGAGTATCAAATGACACCAAGACACCTTGGGACATCCAGTTACTACTTCTCCACCTTCAAAAATATAAATAGATCATGAGGCTATTGTCCAGTACTTGAGAACATTCATGGAGGTTCAAGGAAAAGCAAAGAGCAATAAATTTGGTTTCAGAGGAACTAGGTTAAATCTTGATTTAGTTACTATTTATTTCATCTTGGGAGGTCACTTAACCACTCTGCAGCTCAGTTTGTTAGCTATAAAATGAGGGGGTTAGAAGAGATGACCTCAAAGTTCACTTCCTCAAAATCTATGATTTAATGATTCTGTAACAAATAAGACTAAGGAACTTAGTCCTATAATCTTGTGAGTTATTTTGAGTAAGGAAAATGATTCATTGATTTTCTTTGTTTAGGTAAATTCAAGGATAAGGTAAAGCTTTTGTTATATAAGCCCTATTGGATGGATGGATCAATAGAGCAAAAAAAGAAAGTTCAAAGTAGAGATTTAAAAAAAAAAACCCTAAGTTCAGTTTCCCTATGTAAACCTGTGGGCAGAAGCAAATAAATAAATGAATGAAAACTAGAATTAATGTCTTCTTGTGTAATAGATTTATGCTAAGCATAGAAGATACAAATATACAAGAAAGACAGTCCCTTCCCATGAGGAGCTTATAGTTTAATGAAGGATGACAACAAAAAAAGATTCTGGGAAGGTACATTGGGGTAAGGCTGGAATATACACATGGCATTGTAGTTTGGAAATGTCTGAGAAATTATTTGGTAAATTGGTTCCAGGGAAAATAAAGCCAAAAATCACTTATTGGAGTCAAAGGTCTCAGAGCAGAGTCCAAATTCTGTGACAGGTTGGGGTAAGGGAATGAGGAGAATGGCCAGAATACAGGAGATGTGATTTTGAACTGACCAAGAAAGGAATAATTTTCTCTAATGCTATATTATATCATCAATATGCACAAAGAATGTAATACACCACTAATGATGTTCTTCCATTCCTCTTTAAAGGACTAGACAAGTCTTGCACTGAGAATTTATATCAGGATTTATCACAGGTTGATAGTGGGATGCAAGTTTAATGTGGAAATCTTGAATACAATCTCTTGCTCCCACAGTTAGGGAAAAATGCCCATTTGCAGCTGATAATCCCCCTAAAAATGTGAATGAGAAAACAATTCTCTCCAACTAGAGATTCTCACAGATTCCCAAAGTAGTAAAGTGTTTTTCTTTCCCCTTCATTTCATGGGATTGCGAAAGAGAAGAATCTGATGGTAAATGCCTTTCTTTCTCCAATCTTTATTTCAGGCCCTAAAGCATTCTGGACCCACTACAACACTGTGTGATAGAGCTAGAGTTTTTAAGTTGATGTTTATAATAACCTATTCTCAAGCAAGGGCTGGTTTTTCCCACAGACCTTAAACATTTGATTGTACCTTACCTCTCTGTTTTCCATTGAGTTGTTTCTGGCAGACTGAGAACAAGAAGAGAATGTTGATAAAGTGCTGCTCATTTTAAACAGGGCAGTTTTTATACTAATATAATCATTGAACATTCAAAGTCAAACAACCCTCTGGCCAGTATCATCCATGCAGTGCCTGGAATGCACACCATCTAACATACCTATTCAAAAGCCATGTCTTTTTCACATTTCCAACACAGCTGTCAGATTGCACAAGGAACATCATTAGAAATGCAAAGGATATCTGCTTAATAGTTCCATGCAAATTAGAGCTACATTCTGTTCTGTGATTATAAGTTATACCTCAGACACTTTATTACTATGTCCTATTGGTCCTGAGCAGAATAAGGGCACAGAATAAGGATGGACTTTTTATCTTTAATTGGTTTCAGTTCTTTAAAAAATAAAAGTGCCTTATGTTGGTTGGAAGTTGAGTAACCCAGTTTTGTTACATGATCCTGAACAATAATAATTTCTGATATTTATAGAGTGTTTCAAGAGATACAAGCTATTTTACACAGATGATATAATGATGCCCATAACAACTGTAAAGTAAAGTACTACAGAGATGGCATCTTTGTACAGATGCGGAAACTGAGAGACTAAGAAGTGAAATGTCTTACAGTAGTCACATAGATCATATCAGATGCACCTTCAAATCCAAGTCTTCCTGATATCAAGTCTGACATTCTCTCAAATATATATCATATCATTTTAGTCAATCAATCAGTCAAAAAGCATTTATTAAACATTCATTATGAGCCAGTCAAGGTAATAAGTCCAAGAGACAGAAAAAAAGCAAAAATATGCATAAAGACATTATATATTACATAATATAGATTTTGTATGCATATGAACAGATATATGTATGTATGTATAGCTAGAGATAATCTTTATATGATCTTTAAAGTTTTTTCCAGTTCTAATATTGGATGACCCTGTAACTGATTCCATACTCCCACAATTCATTACTTTAGAGTCATAATTTGCATTTACATTGTTTTCATTTCTTATTAAACATATCTGAAAATAGCAGAAAAAATAATAAGTGTGTTAAACATGGATGGAAGCTTCCTGAAACTTTTTCACAAGCATATAAGCATTTGTGAAAACCTGATCAAAGGGTGACAGGTAGATAATATGATTGATTGGCAGTAATCACAGAGATTCTCTTTTCAACCCAAGCAATAGCAAGTTGAGAAGACAAATTAACATCTAGAAGTCAGACACCTTCATCCAATAAAGGAGTATTATGTATCACTGAGTCATGTCCACAAGTATCTACATGCCATAATCAGATCTCTGGATCCATCTGCTAGCTTAATTTTCTAAATTTACAACATCTATTCTATATTTTGTCCATCACAGAAGCAAGACCATTGTGTAGATAGAGGCTTAGTCACCCCTATAGATAGAATGCAAACTAAGTACTTCTAATAAGACATTCAAAAAGTAATTTTCCACTTACTCTTCTAGCAGAAGAGAGCAATATGGAGTTGGATATTTGCTCTGTCCTTTTATTGAGACATGTGCCTCAATGGAATGATGCATGGGATTCATAACTGGACCTCTGAGTGGGAACTATTTTGAGAGAGATTGAGAGCTGAAAGTCAGTTCTTTTGTCAGAGAGACATCCCTTCTCTAGCCTATAAAAGAATCTGAAGAGAAATAGCTTAGCCTTTCTCATGTGAACTCCTTTTTATCATGGAATGAACCTCTCTGGCCAATTATTTAGAGATAGCTCCTTCTCACTTGGGTGCCACTCAGAAGCTCCATGTGTTTTTCTATAAAGATATTTATCCTTCAGTCATAATCTAGAAGACATAAATACCATAGATACTATTTTACTCCAAAAATATTGTTATCTTAATCACAATTATAGTAACTTTCAATCCTTTATTTTAATAAAGAATTGTATTGTTGGTTTTTCTTTCTAAGATATTTATTCCTCCCTATAAATCTTTATAAATCTTTACAAAGCTACTTCTGTGAGGTTGTGAAAGACTAGTCCTTCAAATCAGGTTCTATGTTTATTTGGACTTTCACATTTTAGGACCTGTAACCCAAAAAGTTACCATTTATTTATACTCCTGCCTTTTTTCACTGGTATCTGAAAAGAGTAAAGATACTATGATCTCAAAACAAAAACAATTCAATGAATTTCTAATCTCTTAAATGTATTCCTTACAATGATGGATTTTAAAATCTATCTATTATTGTTCACACTTTGCAACTTTTATCCATGTCCTCCCATAAATTTACAACAAAGGGGTTTCATCTCAAATTGGAGACTTCTTTAAATGTCATTTAAATTGTGTGGATATTTAAAAAAAGAATATAGATTGTACATCCACCTATCATTCTTCACCCTCACTACCCAACTTTCTTTTTCATAGTCAGACATCATGTTACAATGGAAAGAATTCTATATTCAGAGTCAGAATAAAACTTCCATTCATGTTTAAACTACATAGCGCAAGCTATCTAAACTCTTGGGGCTTCAGTTGTCCTTCCATGTAGAATACCCTCCAAAATTATTTAAGCTCAAAGTGCTATGATTCTATGAAAGTTCTCATAGCATTTTGGTTAGTTTTCTCTGCTCCCCACTTGATTTGCATACTGTCCTTTTAAGGTTTGTTGCTGAGTTGAGCATTCTTAAGGACTGAGAATAAGTTTGAGTCTCTCTCAGACTTCTGGGACACTTATTACTGAGTTTTGAATGTGACAAGTTATTATATACTAGAAAGATATTAGAGAAAAATTAGAACTATTGTATTATATGGGATGGATGCAATTTATCTGATTAGTGAGGGAAGATGAGAATATGACTACTAATTATCATCTAAAGTTGGATCATTCATATAAATGACCTAAAGTCTGATCCCAGAAACATAAAGACAAAGAGGCTGCTGAAAGGACAGATTTCAGAATTATATTGGCTAAGTTTGAAGCTGGAAGGATGGATAATATAGTTACTAGGAAGTTTCACTTATCAAAGAAAAAAAGATTAAAAATTAGAGAACTAGAGAAGTTACTTGGAAAATTAACTAATTTGGCTGAGCTATCTGGTCTAATAAGGTGTTAGTCAAGTAGGATGTAAATCAACCCAGCTTTTCAGTGAAAGTATGTATTCAACACAGAAGCTCTGTTCATGAAGAAATTTAATGGATAGTTCCAGAGACATAAAGAGGCAAAGTTTGCCATTCTTCAATTATATGTTACTCTGAGCATATGAGTTTCACTTATTTATATGCCTTCTTGGAAGATTTTTATAAATGTATGCCTACTCTTCTTAACTGATGCCAAGTATATTGGTATTGAGTGTGTAACTCAGGTTTATATACATATTATCTATTTATTATTTTTGTGTTTTCTGTAATATAACAATCCCTGTAATATTTTTATTAATTTTTCTTTATTATTAATGAAATAGTTGTGTTAAAGATCAAAAAGTGACATTTGTAAATGGTTTGTATGAATAGAAATGCATCACTGTGGACTCGAGATATAGTGGTGAGGAGGGGAGTGTATTTTCATTATTTATTACTTCATCAAAGCCCTACTGAAGAAATAAAAAACTAAATCTATCAACTGTGCTATTAAAAGTTTTGACTAGGGCAGCTAGGTGGTACAGTGGATAGAACAGCAACCCTGAAATCAGGAGATTCTGAGTTCCAATCTGGCCTCAGATACTTAAAACTTCCTAGCTGCGTGACCCTGGGCAAATCACTTAACTCCAATTGAGTCAGGGGAAAAAAAACCTTTTGGCTAGAAAAAAGGATTTAAATTATTGTTTAAAATATTTTTTAATTTCTTGGATTTTTTTCAACATTTTTATCTGTGATTTAAATGATAACAGACTTAACATAATTAAACTTGGGTAAGACACAAGACTGAGAGAGATCGCTATTATATTACATAACAGGATCAGGATCTCCAAAAATCTCAAAGAAGAAATGTAATAGAAGGAAATGCAAATCCCTGCATTCAGGTTCAAAAAAGTCAACTTCTTGAATTTATTTGAAAAATATGGCAGGGTAGGCAAAATGTAAAAATTGCCATATGCTGCATTAAGAAACATAGCATCCAGAATGAAAAAGAAGTTATTATTTTACTATTATTTGGCCCTGATCAGAACATATCTAGACATTTAAGCCATTTTAGAGGTAATGTTTTAATAGGGTCATTAACAAGCTATGTAAAAGAGAGTTATCAGCAGGAGGAAAGAAGACAAAATTATATGAGAATTTGTTGAAAAAAATGTGTGTGTGTGTGTGTGTGTGTGTGTGTGTGTGTGTGATATGTGTAGAGGTTGTGCTTAGTTTGGAAAACGTTAAGAGTCTTTTAATATTTGAATAAAAAGATGGATTGCCCTTATACTACTTGTCCTGAGTTATTCTGGAGGATATTAGTAGAGACAATGAGCAAAGCCATCATCAAACAGAGCAATCTTATGGAGCAAGTTTCTACCATCTTTGTTGTAATCAAAAGCAACTGTCAGTAATAGGGCAGGCAAACCAGTTTAGCAAGGCAATATTAGGACAAAAAACAGAAGGCAATTTTTGCCACAAGAATCAAAACATCTTGATCATCACCTCCCCTTTGACCCTACTGGATATATCCTGGGACTTAACTTAAAATCTGCAAGAACAGCAAAAGTTCCCAGATCAACATCTTTGCTTCCAGCTTTGTGCTTGCAGCCATTAACAAAGGAAGCCACTCTTAGGGAGAAGTGGCTTACCTTCATCACCACCAACCTGTCACCATGGATGAAAAGGAAAACTCTCAAGTCATGTGAACAGAAACACACCCAGACCATCATCCATGTTTGAAGCCTGGTCTACATCTATGGCTTGAAGGCATAGTCCAGAGAAGAAATCTTTGTGTAGATGAGAATTGACAACTGATTTTGAAAGTGTTCTAAGGGAAAGGGACCCACGTGTGCAAAAATGTTTGTGGCAGCCCTTTTTGAAGTGGCAAAAAACTAGAAATTGAGTGGATGCCAATCAGTTGGAGAATGGCTGAATAAGTAATGGGATATGAATGCTATAGAATAATATTGTTCTATAAGACACTATCAATAGGATGATTTCAGAAAGGCCTGGAGGGATTTGCATGAACTGATGCTAAATGAAGTGAGTAGAACCAGAAGAACATTGGATACAACTACAACAAGATTAAACATTGATCAATTCTGATGGATGTGACTTTTTTCAACAATGAGATGATTCAGGTCAGTTCCATTGGTTTTGTGGTAATGACAGCCAACCACACCCAGAAAGAGGAGTATGGGGACTGAGTGTGGATCCCAGCACAATATTTTAACTCTTTTTGTTATTGTTTGCTTGTATTTTGTTTTCTTTCTCATTTTTTTCCTTTTTGATCTGATTTTTCTTGAGGAGCATGATAATTGTGGAGATATGTATAGAAGAATTGCACATATTTAACATATATTGGATTACTTGCTATCTAGGGGAGGAAGTGGGGGAAAGGGAGGAAAAAAATGGAACACAAGGTTCTGCAAGGGTGAATGTTGAAAATTATCTATGCATATGTTTTGAAAATAAAAGGCTTTAATAATAATAAAAAAGAAAGTGCTCCAAATCCCAACTCCTCAGCAACCACATCTACGGAAGAACAAGAAAAGAAAGTTTTAAGCACAATAGCCCTTGACACTTTCAAATAACTCAAAATCATAAATCAGTAAGTTTTTATTATTTGAAATATTTTTAAAGAAAATGTATTACTATCTGTTTTGTTGTTGCATACTAAAGAAGATAGGGAATTTCCATCTGACGTTGTTCAAACCTCCCATATATGTTCTTCCCCAATAGAAGGTGAGTTCCTTAATGTTTTTTTTTTTTAAATCAAAACTGGACAATTTTAATGTTCAAAACTTTAGGCAAAAGAAAGATTTTTCAAACTTGAATGAAAAGCTTAAATCTGACATCATTAAATCATATGAAACTGGAGATTGTATGCTTCTCCTGCACTTAATGATGCTTCTCAGTCTCTGGGTGGGCAGCAGCTATGGTGCTGGTGATAGTGGATATAGTGTATGTTTTAACTCAAATGCATGATAAAAAATATTATTGGAAAGTGAAAATTAGGGGAAATGCTTTAGGAAAAGAAGGGAAGGAAGAAATAAAATAGAAGGCAAAGGTAAAATACATTAAAAATCTGGGGAATTAAAGATTCCAAGTAGGATTTCCTTCAAGAAGGGAACTTAAGAGATCACCATATAGAGATAATAATCAAGAATTCACATTATATTTGGGAAGATTCTATGGAAGGTAGAGCTGAGGAAAGTGATTCCTTAGCCATCAAAAATACCCCAGCAAATATCACACAAGGAAAAAGGATCATCACAAGAAAGATGAGAAAAAGAAAAAAGAGAGTGGTCATCATAATCATTCAGCAGGATGAAGCATTCGGAAGAGAAGTGAAACTATGAGTTGTGAAAAAAGCCATTAGGAGGAGTAGAACAAAGTTTGGTGGGAATGGGAAAGGCAAAAAAGATATTATTAAGAAACAAGACAAGATGATGTGGGCAGAGCCAAGATGGCAGAGTAAAGACAGGACTCTCTGTGTCCTCCTCTGACCTTCTCTCAAACAAACGAAAGATTAAGCCTCTAGATTGATTTTAATACAAATATGTGGATTACAAAACATTCCTTGCAGAAGGTACCTTTGAAGAACTTCAAAGCAGGTCTCTTTCAGTTGGGCAGGGGATCGGGCAGGGGCTTAGGCAGTTTGCCGAGTTTGCAGTTTGCCAGGTGCAGCTCCAAGAGAGACAGGGCAGAAAACTGGGCAGGACCCAGTGTGACACATTTTAAACACCTGGGGAGTCTATTTGAGGCTCTCGGGACACTCTTCCCTGATTTCAAGCAGGTACTTTGGCAGATCTGCCTTTTGTAAAAGGCAGATGGGAACCCTCTGCAAATGCAAGGTCCTAGCCAAAGAGCCCAGCACTTGAAGTTAATTATCCAAATTGCCCCAGGGCAAACTACCCCAGCCACCTCTTCTCGGCTTTAAACAGACCCCAAGCTTTTTTTAAAAAAATGAGTAAGAAACAGAAGAGAGCTCTCACCATAGACAGCTTTTATGGAGAGAAAGAAGGGCAGACCCCAAATCCTGAGGTTCTTACAGGCAAAGCAACTCCAGAGACAGCCACTAAGGGAGACACGACCTGGTCTCCTTTTCACAAGGCTTTCCTGGAAGACTGTATAAAGAATCTCAAAAGAGAGTTAGATGAAAAATGGGGAAATGAATTGAGATCAGTGCAAGAAGCCCTCCAAAAGAGATATGATAAAGACACCAATTTACTGAAAAACAAAATTGGTGAAATGGAAAAAGACAACAATGCACTGAAAAACAAAAGTGGTGAATTGGAAATAGACAACAATGCACTGAAAAATAAAACTGGTGAAGTAGAAATAGACAACAATACATTGAAAAACAAAATTGGTGAAGTGGAAAAAAGTATGCAATGTACAAATTGGCCAGTTACAAAAGGAGCTAAAAAAGGTAACTGAAGAAAACAATACATTAAAAATTAGAACTGAACAAATGCAAGTGAATGATTCAATAAGACTTCAAGAATCAGTCAAACAAAAGCAAAAAAAAAGAAAAAATATGAAATATCTCCTAGGAAAAACAACAGACTTGGAAAATAGATCTAGGAGAGACAATCTAAGGATTATTGGACTTCCTGAAAGCCATGATAAAAAAAGAACATAAACAATATCTTCCAGTAAATCTTGAAAGAAAACTGCCCTGATGTTTTAGAATAAGAAAGCAAAATCACCATCAAAAGAATTAACTGATCTCCTCCTAAAAGAGACCCCAAAATTAAATCTCCAAGAAATATCATGGCTAATTTCAGGACTATTGCACCAAGGAAAAGATATTGCTAGCAACTAGAAAGAAACAATTCAAATACCAAGGAACTGTAATTAGAATCACACAAGATCTGTCAGCCTCCACATTGAAGGATAGAAGGGTCTGGAACCAGATATTCCAAAAGGCAAAGGAACTTGGATTACAGCCAAGAATAACCTATCCAGCTAGAATGAGCATTATCTTCCAGGGAAGAAGATGGACATTTAATGATATAGGTGAATTTCATCTATTTCTAATGAAAAGACCAGAACTGAACAAAAATCTGACCTCCAAACACAGAACTCAAGAGAAGCATAAAAAGGTAAAAAGGAAAGAACTCTTAAGAACTATATTTCTACTATGGGTATCCTTAAAGAATGGGGGTGTAATTTAATATTACTTTGATAATATGAAAAAGAAAACTAGAGGTGGAAAGGCTGGGAAAGAGAGGGAAAAGGTGGTAAAATAAGGTTTTTAAAAAGGAGGTAAAAATAAAGTATATAAAAAATAAGGATATAAGCCCAAAAGAAACACTGATGGGTCAAAGGTATGCACAGTGTGATAATGTTTTGGGGATAGTTCCACAATGCTCTCCAGAATTGTTAGGTCCATTCACAGTTCCACCAGCAATGTATCAGTGTCCCAGTTTTCCCACATCCCCTCCAACATTCGCCATTATCTTTTCCTGTTATTTTAGCCAATCCAAAGAGATATTAAAGGAAGGAAATGGCTCCACATGTGCAAAAATGTTTGTGGCAGCCCTTTCTGTAATGACTAGAAACTGGAAACTGAATGGATGCCCATCAATTGGAGAATGGCTGAATAAATTATGCTATATGAATGTTATGCAATATTATTGTTCTATAAGAAATGACCAGCAGGATGATTTCAGAGAGGCCTGGAGAGACTTGCATGAGCTGATGATGAGCGAAATGAGCAGAACCAGGAGATCATTATACACGGCAACCACAAGACTATATGATGATCAATTCTGATGGACTTAGTTCTCTTCAACAATGAAATGCTTCAAAGCAGCTCCATTTGGTCAATGAAGAAAGCCATATACACCCAGAGAGAGGGATATGAAATGTGGACCACAACATAACATTTTCATGCTCTTTATTGATGTTTGCTTGCATTGTGTTTCCTTTCTCAGATTTTTTTTTCTTGTAGACATGATATTTGTTGCACAGCAAGATAAGTGTGGAAATAGACATACATATATTCGATTTTTCAAGTATTTTAACATAATTAACATGCAGTGGACTTCCTGCCATCTAGGGGAGAGATAGGGACTAGGGGGGAAAATTTGTACCAGAAAGCTTGGTAAGGGTCATTGTTGAAGAATTACCTATACATATGTTTTGCAATTAAAAAAGAAACAAGATGAGAACCAGGACTGTCTTGTTTTCTATTGGTACCCCCAATGTTTAGCACATTGTTTTCCATATAGTAAGAGCTTGATAAATAATAAATTAGAATTTATTAATTTTTTTATTCTTCCAAATTAATAGAGGTAAACTTCAGCTCACATGAACTTACTAATGATAATTATAGCTCTCTGAAGATGGAATAGGCAGCTTTGTGAAGTGATATGTTTCCCATTTTTGAAGTTATCTGAACAGAGACTAGAATGAACATTGATTCTTGTGGCAAGACTTTATTCTTCAGATAATGGTTGAAATAGATACTCTCAAACTCTCCCAGCTGTTAGATTCCATTATTTTTATCTTCTATTCTCTGTGATCCCCATTAGTTCAAGTAATAGAGAGATGTCTGTATTTATTTAAAGTTAAATTTATGGAATGTTAAATAAGCAAAATTAATAGCAAATTTACAAAAAAACTTCCAAACTTCTTGCGTTCAGGACTAATTTTGCTTGTTATTTGTTATATTATGAATAGCAAGGAGAAGTGCCAAAAGGAAAATACTGCTAAACAGGCAAGAAGATAAAAAATATTGAGACAGTTTCCTTAATTTAAGCTCAATATCTTCCCACATTAATGCTCACCACTGGAAACAACTTTGGATCCCAATAAGTTGAATACATAATTGAACACTTTTTCACAAATCATAGAATAACATATAAACAGATTAATTTTCTGACCATTACTCCAGAAAATAATGAATATACTCAAAGAGAAAAAGGCAGTCAGTGGATTTAAACTAGTGAAAAACAAAGGAAGGGGAAAGAATATTTACAACACCAAAATTCTCATTGCATTGATTAACCTGTATTTGTGTCTAATTATTTGCTATATTCCTGAGGTAACATTATATAGAGAAGACAAATTTAGTTTAAGCAATGAGTTGGTGATAGGCTGGTGAAAAGACTGAGTCCTTCTCATATGAGACTGAAGAAACTAGGAATAATGAGCCTGGAAAAAAAAAGTCTTGGCAGCAGAAGATGGGGGTAAGGAATGATGATAGCACCATTCAAGTGTAACCTGCAACTAAAAGTCTATTTAAATACTTCAGCTATTTTCAGATTGCACAAGAGACAGCATTAATGAGAACTTGGGGAAAGACAGATACTGGTCTTTCGACTTCCAGCTTCAAGACACAGAAAATATAGTTCTAGATTTTCTTCAGGAACCTTAACTCTGAAAGTGGAAGAGCATGTATGGAGCAGTGAGTAACTGATCTCTGATAATGAGAAAATCTTATACAAATGTGCTGAGTAACATGTTACATTAGTATTGGAAGGGCTCTACTTGAGAGACTAAATTTCCTCTCCGTAAATCCAGAGAGTAAGAAGTAATGGGCAAAAGTTGCCTAGGCTTGATATTAGAACAAAGTTCAAAGCAATTAGAGTTAACCAAAAATGGAACAAACTGGCTTATAAATTAGTGAATCTCTAGTCATTAGAAGTTTTCAGGAAGAGACTAGATGATCACTTATTGACTGTGTTATAGTGGGTTTGGGGATAGGGGTATGATTGAGCTAGATTACTGTTTCCAATGGTAAAATCTTATGGTGCTGTGATTTTGGTGAGATAATGGGAAAAAAAGACTTTCTCCCTTTTTATCATTGCATGGTGTGTTGGTTTTCTTTGTGAAACCAGAAAAGGACATTCAGACAGATAGAGATATAAGGCATTTATTCTCAAGGAACTAATGGCTTTTTTATTTCTAGTAATATATAAAAAAAAACTGTTGCTACTTCCTTCAAACATATGTCCATTACTCTCAGAATACTACTCTAAAGTTTCTGATGGCTTTTAAAATTGCATGTCTGGAGGCAGGTAGGTGATGTGGTGGATAGAGCACCAGCCCTGAAGTCAGGAAGACCTGATTTCAAATCTCCTTTCAGACACTTAATATTTCTTAGCTGTGTGACCTTAGGCAAGTCACTTAACCCCAATTGCCTCAGCAAAAAAAAAATAATAATAATACATGTCTGATTTGAACATGCGTCTCCCTCTGCTCTTCCTCTGTGCTATCCTACTTTTGAACACAATACAGCTCATGACCTTCCCTATGATTAAGTTCCTAAGTCACTTTGCTAAGTGTCCTTGGATAAGGACTTCTTCAGGATGTTAAAACTGCCAAGACCAGTCTTCAAAATCCCTCAAGTCTGATCTAAATTGAAATCCCTTGCTTTTAATTGTATTTAAATAATTAGCATGTGTTGTATCAATCAATTCCAGGTGTTCAGCAATACATACAGTAGAGTTAGATTTGCATACACTCTATGAAGATAGTTGAAACAAGGATGTGTCAGGCCAAAGAGGGAACTGGGCTTTGTCCAAGCCCACTTGCAAACTCTCAGCTCTGCTTAGGGCAGTAGAGAATTGTTTAAATCTTCCTGATTTTTCTGTCACTTACTGAGCCACTGTGGAAGACATGAAAACCTATAGGACTGTGCAGAAATGAACTAGTTAGAAGCCAAGATTCTAGATGGTGCCCAGATCAAAGTATTTTGCCTTTATATGGGGATTAGATTGACCTGAAAAAGAAACAAAATTGGGTAAGAATGAGGAGAAACTGCAGAGAAAAGTAATTTACTTCCTGAGGGAAGATGTCCAATTTTTTCTCATGTCTGGAGCTGCTGAAGGATTTGGCCATACATTTTGGTGCCAGTGAAAGAAAACTTCTGTTACTCCTATGGAGAGGCCCATTCCCTATACTATTACACATTCAACAGATGTCTCATATTATGAACAGAATGCTTGCATGGCATACGGCCTGTCTAATCAGTGTTCATTAAACATGTACATATAAGGGGTGCCAGATTCTTAGCTAGCTTTGTCTCTTCTATCTTACCCCGCACATTTAATAACGATTTACTATGGGAATATAAAAAAAATGAATCAGTTTATCCTAAATGTTATACTGCAATTGGTTAGCTTTTTTAAGAAAAGGAAATAGCATTTGACTATTTTAGCTCCCTGAAAATAAGCTAATACTAGAAACTGGAGAAATATATCTAATGGTCTTTTAATTCAGAATATTCTGAATATAAGTGTGTATGTATGTGTACATATACATGTACATAAACATATATATGTTTTTTTTTCCAAACATGAAATTTCACTAATATAGCAAACTTCAGATCAAAACAAAACAAAACAAAATCTCTCTCCACCAAGGCAGACAGCAATTTAAAGAGCTGACTTAAGCACTTATAGGTTAAGTGACTTGCCCATGGTCACACAGCTTATACGTTTCAGAAATGATACTTGCACCAAGGTCAGCATTGCATGACTATAATTTTCCCATGTTAGTAATATAAAAGTGATGATAAAGATGTCAAATGTGTACCTTCATAAACTGGCAGTCACAGCTTTTTAAAAACATTACTCTCGATTCACAAAACAGCTGGAAGCATGCCTATAGGGCAGATAAGCCAAAAATATATAGATAGACATAATTTTTGACAAGGTGACAGGGATAAATTATGTTGAAACTGATTTCCTTTTGATACAAGGATTTAGTTACCAAAGTAATGAAATGCTATCTCTTCTCTTCATTCATTAAATTTTTCATATGCATTTCCATCCATTAAGAGAAGAGCATTTTTTAATGCAGAGTTATTGCTGAGAAACATGATAAGTGACTCAAAAAAGAGTGTAAGATAAAAATAAAAGTTCTGCCTGGCAGTTACAGGCCCAGAGCTGAAAGATCAACAGCAATGACAAAAACAAATGACTATCATCCCATTAGTGAGGTTCTTTTTTCTGTTAAGCAGTAAATAGGATGAAGCAACAAAATTTTTGTACTAAGATGTTGACAACTTTTGATAGACCAGGTATATTTTTTTTCATAGATACCTGGAAGAAATTTGAGTATAAAATTTTGATAGTCCTTGAGCCTCATGGCTTCTGGTCCGTTTCTAGTCTGGGCTATATTGAATGATTTACCTTCCTTGCCTGCACTCAAGCCTCCCTAAATCCTAATTCTTTGGTGATCCTCTTTCATGGTTACACTTCCCTCAAACTATGTGAAAACATAAGCCAGACTCTCAAGGGAATGGGTCACTCTTTTTTCCAGCATAACAGCTGAGATATCCTCTGTTATATTGCCTAGGAACTGTACTTTACCAACTCAATTGAATTAGAAAAAAAAAGAAAGAAAAATTATAAATAAAAATAATCACAAATTAATTTCTATTAAGCATTTATTATGAATTCTGGGAAAAGAGAAAAGAGAAATCTGAGACATGAGGGGTGAAAATGACTCAGACCCCTTGTGAATGAAATACCAGCTGTGAAACTAGATGGTAGTGACAGAAGCAGCAGAAGCTTTAGAAATTCTCAAGCCATAAATGGTAAGAGGACCTGGAAAGGAATCAGAAAGAGGATACAGTGCTATCACTGAACACAGAAAGAGGTACTATTTGTCAAATTCATTTCCTATATTCACTTCTGGATCACAGTTCAAGGGTGAAGAGGAGCACTTTTGTCCAAAGAGTGGGTGCCTGAGTAACAGCATTACATCCAATATCAAGGGAGCAGAACTCCTGAGGGGCAGAATTATTTCCCGTCCTAATGTATCAGAGACACTGAAGAACAAAATAATTTCTGATCCAAAGGGAGAAAGGACGCTGAGAAGCAGTATCAATTGCAATCACAAAGGATCAGGGTCCCTTCTTGGGTAAAGACCAGAAAGCAGTAATCATCTCTTTACAGATCACATTGCATTAAAAATGCATTGAAAATTTCCAAGTTCCCAGAATTAGCTTTGAAAAAAAAACAGTTTGAAAAATTTTGAGATAGTATCTTACCCCTCTTATGGTAGGAACAGGACTTTATTTTAACATAATGTTCAAAATCAAGCAATAGATTAGGGAAACAGTAAAACAACAACAACAAAAAAATAACATGACCATCAAAAAGTACTAACTATGGTGACAGAGAAGATCAAGACACAAACACAGAAATCAAACCACTTATAAGCAAAGCCTAAGATTAAAAATATAAATTGGATACAAGCCCAAGAACTCTTAGAAAAACTAAAACATTTTTTTCAAAACCAAATAAGAATAGGGGAGGATTCTGGGAAGATTGTGGATAAATGGTCAAACAATTCCAAACTCTCCATATTTCCCATACAAACAAAATCAGTGAAAAACAAATAAGACAGGGCAGAACAGGAACCCTGCTAGGAGAAAACCTGAAAAAAGACCCCAGGTTTGAGATTTAACTATTGTGAAGTGTAAACATCTCCCTAGCTCTGAAAAAAAAGCAAGCAGAGAATCCTGATGGCAGCTTGGTTTGGAGGTAGCCTCAGCCATACCATCAGGAACTTTTACCTCCTCGGCAGCTTTAGGAGTCAGGAGTCTGAGTTCAAGAAGATAGAATCTCTACTGATAAGGAATGCCAGATTCAGCTGTGCTGCTGAAAAAGACCCTGGGAGAGAAGGAACTAGGACATCTGGTAAGTACAGAAGCAATGGAGCAAGGAAGCTGTTGGCTGCTGATACAAGAAAGTAGAGCTCTTGATTTTGTGTTCTAGGCCAGAAGGGAGAACTGAACTGAAGCCAGAGGTACCATCCCTTACCCACTTTAGAATTAAAAATGATTACACTAATATGTTATCATTAAAAAAAAACAGGCAAAGGAGGAAAAAACCCAACCATAGAAACTTTATATGAAAATAGGGGAAATCAGGTTCAATCTCAGAGGAGGAAACTGAAATAAAAAAATCTCTCCTGTCCCAAAGAGTAATGTTAAATGGTTCTGACTCAAAAAGAATTTATGGAAAAGATTTCAAAAATCAAAATTTTAGAAAAGGAGATCCAGAGTATTAAGGCAGAAAATGACTACCTGAAAATTAGAATTAGTCAAGGGGAAGACAGCAAAGTTATACGAGACCAAGAAATGATGAAATAAAATATAAAGAATGAAAAAACAGAGAATGTAAAAAATAAGAAAATCAACAGAATATAGAACAGATCAGGAAGAGAAAACATAAGAATAATTGTATTAACTGTAATCTA
The DNA here is from genome assembly GCA_023553655.1 of Myrmecobius fasciatus. Taxonomy (NCBI): domain Eukaryota; kingdom Metazoa; phylum Chordata; class Mammalia; order Dasyuromorphia; family Myrmecobiidae; genus Myrmecobius; species Myrmecobius fasciatus. Next base: position 66,535 of record JAJPUD010007403.1, on the reverse strand, counting down.
TGACCAATAAAAGAACCTTGGCACAATAATACAAAAAATAATTAAAGAAATTTGCCCTGAAGTGATAGAACAAGAAGGAAAAGTAGAAATAGAAAAAAAAAATGGGGCATCTAGGTGGCACAGGGGCAGCTAGATGATACAATAGATAGAGCACCAGCCTTGAAGTCAGGAGGACCTGAGTTCATATTGGGTCTCAGACACTTAACACTTCCTAGCTGTGAGACTCTGGGCAAGTCACTTAACCCCAATTGCCTCAGCAAAAAAAAAAAAAAAAAAAAAGAAAGAAAGAAAGAAAGAAAAAGAAAAAAAGAAAAGAAAAGAAAAAAAATCACTACCTCAAAGAGATCCTACGAGGAAAACACATAGGAGCATCATTGCTAAATTTTGTAATCTTCAAATCAAAGAGAAAAATTCATAAGCAACAACAACAAAAATCAAATATGCTGGAACTACAATTAGAATTGCAGAGATATAATAGTATACTTAGATAACTAGAGAATCAACTAAAATACTAGTGAAATCAATCAACAATTTTAATAAAATTTGATTATAAAATAAACTCATATAAATCACCAACATTTCTATATGCTACCCACAAAATCCATTAGCAAGATATAAAGTTAATATAGTTATTTAAAATAACTGCAGACCATATAAAGTGTTTGGATATGAGACACTTTTTTACAGAAATGAAATCCAAACAATGGGAGAAACATGAATTGCTCATGGATAGGCCAAGACAATATAAAAAATAACAATTATTCTTAACTTAATTTACTTATTCAGTGCCATAATCCTCAAATTATCAAAAATAATAATTTCATAGTTGGAAAAAAATAACAAAATTCATCTAAAAGGACAAGAAGTCAAAAATATCAGTGAAATCAATGGGGAAAAAAAGGTGAAGAAATGTGGCCTACCAATTACAGATTCAAACTATATTACAAAGCAGTAATCATTAAAAAAAATTAATGGTGGATCAATGGAATAGATTAAATACACAAAATCCAGTAGGTAAATGACCACAATAATCTTGTGTTTGAAAAAAACTAAAGATCCAAACTTTAGGGATAAGAAGTCACCATTTGAAAAAAAATGTTGGAAAAATTAGAAAGCAATTTGGCAGAAATTAGGCATAGATCAACATCTCACAAAATATATCAAGATAAGGTCAAAGTGAATAAATTATTTAGATAAAAAAGGTGATATATTATAAATAATTAGGTGAACATGGATGCACCTGCCAGATTTATGAGTAAGGAAAGAGTTTATGTCCAAATAAGAGTTAGAGAGGATCAGGTGGAGTAAAGTGAATAATTTTGATTACATTGAATTAAAAGGCTTTTGCCCAAATGAAACAAACACAGCCAAAATTAGAAGAAAAACAGGAAATTGAAAAAAATTATACAGCACTTTTAATGGTTAAAAGCTTTATTATATGAAACTGAGCTAAACTTTTTTTTAAAGAATCATTGACAAATGATCAGGGAATAGGAATATGTTATTTTTGGAAAACAAAATCAAAGCTCTTAATAGTCACATAAAATACTCTAAATCACTACTGCTTAGAAAAATGCCAATTAAAATAATTCTGGAGTACTACCTCACACCCATCAGATTGATTAACAGAATAAAAGAGAAAAAATTGACATGTTGGAGGGGATGTGAAAAAATTGGGATATTAGTGCATTGTTGATAGAGTCAGGGACCAGTTCAATCATTCTGGAGAACAATTTGAAACTATACCCAAAAAGCTAAAAACAAACAAACAAGCAAACAAATAACAAACCAAAAAAAAAAACCTGTGCATACTCTTTGACCCAGCAATATCATATAAGATTTGTTTCCTAAAGAGGTTAAAGAAAAGGGAAAAGAACCTGTTTTGTATGTGTGTGCATGTGTGTGTGTGCGCGCCGCACGCGCCAGCTATTTTGTGGTGGCAAAGTATTTTTTTCTTTTATTAAAGCTTTTTATTTGCAAAACATATGCATGGATAATTTTTCAACATGGGCCCTTGATTCTGTTCCAAATTTTTCCCTCCTTCCCCAACCCCCTCTCCTAGATGGCAGGTAGTCCAATACATGTTAACTATGTTAAAATATATGATAAATTCAACATATGTATAAATATTTATACAGTTATCTTGCTGTACAAGAAAAAATGGATTGACAAGAAAAAAAATCTGGAGAAGGAAAACAAAATGCAAGTAAACACCAACAGAAAGCATGAAAATGTTATGTTGTGGTCCACACTCAGATCCTACAGGCCTCTCTCTTAGTGCATATGGCTCTCTTTATCACTGAACAATTGGAACTGGTTTGAAACATCTCATTGTTGAAGAGAGTCATGTCTATCAGAATTGATCATCATATAATCTTGCTGTTCTCATGTACAATGATCTTCTGGTTCTGCTGATTTCACTTAACATCAGTTCATGCAAGTCTCTCCAGGCCTCTCTGAAATCATCTTGTTGGTCATTTCTTACAGAATAATAATATTCCATAACATTCATATACCATAATTTATTCAGCCATTCTCCAATTGATGGGCATCCATTCAGTTTCCAGTTTCTTGCCACTACAAAAAGGGCTGCCACAAACATTCTTGCACATGTGGGGCCCTTTCCTTTCTTTAAGATCTCTTTGGGATACAAGCCAGTAGAGATACTGCTGGATCAAAGAGTATGCACAGTTTGATAATTTTTAGAGCATAGTTCCAAATTGAAAACTAGAAGCATTCTTAGAAACCTTTGTTACATATGCAGAAAATTGAAAACCATAGAGAAGTAACTGTCACTTTACACTCAGCAGAAAGTCCATGACAGAACCGACTCACGATCTTAGATCTCAGGAAAAGCAGTCTAGAGTTTTTAGTTAAAGCCATTATCGGACATTGGGCTTTCTGAGACCATGAGTGTGTGGGATGTCCCACCTGGAAAGGGAGGGGCCCGATTTGGGAGGAGGTGTTGCTGGGCAGCCAGGAGGATCCCTGGGTAGATTGTAGGAGGTTGGGGAGAGATGAATAGTGCTGGGAGTCTCCATTGAGGTAAGCCATTTCCCCAGGTGCAATTTCCAGCCCAGAGAAAGTGAGTGGCAAAGTATTGATATTTGAAGAAATGCTCATCAATTGGAAATGACTGGACAAATTGTAGAATGTAGTTGTAATGGAGTACTATTGTGCTATAAAAAATGATGAGCGGTGTAGTTTCAGAAATATCTGACAAGATTTGTATGAACTGGTGCAAAGTGAAGTGAGCAGAACCAAAAGATTGCATATGGTAGCAGCAATATTATAAGAATGATCTACTGTGAATGATTTAGCTAATCTGACCAAAACAACACCAAACAATTCCAAAGGATCTATGATAAAGAAAAAAAAGTGCTATTCCCTTACAAAGAGAAAACTGATTAAGATTAATGCAGATTGAAGCATTTATTTTAACTTTATTTTTCTTCTTTACATTTTTGTCTGTTTTCTAATACAACATTGCTAATATGGAAATACATTTTACAGAACTTCATGTGTGTATGCTTGCCTTCTCAGGGAAGTGAGAGGCATGGAAGGGTGGGAGTGAATTTAGAACCCAGAATTTTTAAAAATTAATGTTAAAATTTTTACATGTAATTAGGAAATATTTAGCAAAATAAAAATATAATCACACAGATAATTATTTATTATGTGAAAGATACTGGGAATAAAATGACAATATGATGCAGAGCATGCACCCTTATGGAGTAAACACAAAATTAATTATTGAAAGGATGAAGACTACTACCTTGTGTCTTGTCTCCTGGTCCAGTGTTGTTCTCTAAAGCTACTTGATTTCTCTAGTTGATTTGAGCTTGAGCAAATGCCACATTTGGAGAAAAAGCACTGGATTTGGAGTCAGAAGACTAGATTTTTTTTTCTAATTTTGCTATTTTACTTTCTATGTGGCCTTGAGTTAGAATTTTCCTTTTTGATTCTCTATTTCCTGATTGAACAAAAATAAAAATAAGGAGTTGATTCAGGTGACTCCTAAGATCTCATCTATCTTTATGGATATGCTCTTATACATAAAATAAATTTTTCACTCATTTACATAATTCCTCTCCCATTAAGATAAGCGATTTTTCTATTTTTGGCTATTGACTGGCTGCAGTTTAAGGATAGTTAGGAACTATTAATTCATTTTCCAAACAATTCAAATTGTTCAGTTGCTATCAAACTGAGTTAAGTGTCTTTAGAGATCTTGATAATTAGCTTCAGATCCCTTTTCAAGAAGCAAACTAGTCAATAACTAGCCAAAACCATTAGTAAAGAAACCATACACTCCACACCTATCTGAGAATTGAATATTTAGTAGATATTCAACTAATGGTTATCAAAATGCTGAAGAAGTCAGCAAGACTGAATCATTTGTCAGGAACATTAGGAGTTCCTCTTAGAGGTTGCAGTTCACTAACCCAGTCTTTGAGAAAAAGTATCATCTTCAAACTTGATTCTACCTCTAATAGAATATGCCAGAGATTGATTGATCTTTGACTGTGTAATATTCAACCACACCAACAATTATTACTATAAAAATATAAGAAAAAGATGCTTATTTGTTACTTCAATGAGCATTTACTAAATACCTCTTATGCACCAAAAGTTGTACTAGGCTTTAGGGATATAAAGATTTTAAAAGTTTTTTTTTTTTGTTTTGTTTTGTTTATTAAAAGCTTTTTATTTACAAAACATGTGAGTGATTTTTCTACACTGACCTTTGCAAAAACTTTTTTTTCCTAAGCTTTTCCCCTCTTTCCCCCCACCCGCCACCCCTAGATGACAGGTAATCTAATACATGCTAAATATGATAAATTATATGACAAATCCAATACATGTATACATATCTATACAGTTATCTTACTGCACAAGAAACATCAGATCTAGAAAGAGAAGAAGAAAAAAAAACAACCTAAGAAGGAAAACAAAATGCATGGAAATATTCACAGAAAGCGTTAAAATGCTGTGTTGTGGTTCACACTCAGTTCCCACAGGCCTCTCTCTGGATGTATATGACTATCTTCATCGCTGAACAATAGGAACTGGTTTGAATCACATCATTGTTGAAGAGAACCATGTCCATCAGAATTGATCATCGTATAGTCTTGTTGCTGTGTATAATGTTCTCCTGGTTCTGCTGATTTCACTCAGCATCAGTTCATGCAAGTCTCTCCAGGCCTCTCTGAAATCCTCCTGTTGGTCATTTCTTACAGAGCAATAATATTCCATAACATTCATATACCATAATTTATTCAACCATTCTCCAATCGATGGGCATCCTTTCAATTTCCAGTTTCTTGCCACTACAAAAAAGGGCTGCCACAAACATTTTTGCACATGTGGGTCCCTTTCCCTCCTTTAAAATCTCTTTGAGATATAGGCCCAGTAGAAACACTGCTGGGTCAAATGGTATGCACAGTTTGATAACTTTTTGAGCATAGTTCCAAATTGCTCTCCAGAATGGTTGGAAACGTTCACAGTTCCACCAACAATGTATCAGTGTCCCAGTTTTCCCACATCCCCTCCAAAAGTTATCATTATCATTTCCTGTCATTTTAGCCAATCTGACAGGTGTGTAGTGGTATCTCAGAGTTGTCTTAATTTGCATTTCTCTGATCAATAGTGATTTGGAGCACCTTTTCATGTGACCAGAAATAGTTTCAATTTCTTCGTCTGAAAATTGTCTGTATCTTTTGACCATTTATCAATTGGAGAATGGCTTGAATTCTTATACATTTGAGTCAATTCTCTATATATTTTAGAAATGAGGCTTTTATAAGAACCTTTGGATGTAAAAATATTTTCCCAATTTACTGCTACCCTTCTAATCTTGTCTGCATTCATTTTGTTTCTACAAAACCTTTTTAACTTGATATAGTCGAACTTATCTATTTTGTGATTAATGATGACCTCTAGTTCTTCTTTGGTCACAAATTCCTTCCCCCTCCACAGGTCTGAGAGTCAAACCATCCTAAATTGTTTTAATTTGTTTATAATATTCTTTATGCCTAGATCATGAATCCATTTTGACCTTATCTTGGTATATGGTGTTAGGTGTGGGTCAATGACTAATTTCTTCCATACTAGTTTCCAATTATCCCAGCAGTTTTTGTCAAATAGTGAGTTTTTATCCCAAAAACTGAGGTCTTTGGGTTTATCAAACACTAGATTACTATTGTCATTAAGTATTTTGTCCTGTGAACCTAACCTATTCCACTGATCCACTATTCTATTTCTTATCCAGTACCAAATGGTTTTGGTGACCACTGCTTTATAATATAGTTTTACATCTCGTACAGCTAGGCTACCCTCATTTGCATTTTTTTCATTAATTCCCTTGAAATTCTTGACCTTTTGTTTTTCCAGATGAATTTTGTTGTTATTTTTTCTAGTTCAGTTAAATAATTTCTTGGGAGTTTCACTGGTATGGCACTAAATAAATAGATTAGTTTAGGTAGTATTGCCATCTTTATTATATTCACTTGACCTATCCAAGAGCACTTGATGTTTTTCCAATTGTTTAGATCTGACTTTATTTGTGTGGAGAGTGTTTTGTAGTTTTTCTCAAATAGATCCTGACTTTCCCTTGGCAGATATATTCCCAAATATTTTATACTATCAATAGTTATTTTGAATGGAATTTCTCTTTGTATCTCTTGCTGTTGCATTTTGTTGGTGATGTATAAAAATGCTGATGATTTATGTGGATTTATTTTGTATCCTGCAACTTTGCTAAAGTTGTGGATTAATTCTAATAGTTTTTTAGTTGATTCTCTAGGGTTCTCTAAGTAGACCATCATATCATCTGCAAAGAGTGATAATTTGGTTTCCTCATGACCTACTCTAATTCCTTTAATCTCTTTTTCTTGTCTTATTGCCAATGCTAGCATTTCTAATACAATATTGAATAGTAATGGTGATAGTGGGCAACCTTGTTTCACCCCTGATCTTATTGGGAATGGTTTCAGTTTATCACCATTACATATGATGCTAGCTGATGGTTTTAAATAGATGCTACTGACTATTTTAAGGAAAAGTCCATTAATTCCTATACTCTCTAATGTTTTTAATAGGAATGGATGTTGGATTTTATCAAATGCTTTTTCTGCAACTATTGAGATTATCATATGTTTTTGTTAATTTGGTTATTAATATAGTCAATTATGTTAATAGTTTCCCTAATATTGAACCATCCCTGCGTTCCTGGTATAAATCCTATTTGGTCATGGTGTATTATTCCAGAAATGATTTTCTGTAATCTCTTTGCTAATATTT
>JAJPUD010007403.1:0-44233 GCA_023553655.1 Myrmecobius fasciatus | reverse complement strand
TTATGGAATATTATTGTTCTGTAAGAAATGACCAGCAAGATGATTTCAGAGAGGCCTGGAGAGACTTACATGAACTGATGCTGAGTGAAATGAGCAGAACCAGGAGATCATTATACACGGCAACAACAGTACTATATGACGATCAATTCTGATGGACATGGCTCTCTTCAACAATGAAATGTTTCAAACCACCTCCAATTGTTCACTGAAGAAAGCCATATACACCCAGAGAGAGGGATGTGAAATGTGGACTACAACATAACAATCTCATACTCCTTGATTGATGTTTGCTTACATTGTGTTTCCTTTATCTGATATATCGTTTGTGTAGACAAGATTTTTCTTGCACAACAATGACAAGTTTGGAAATATGTATACATATATTTGATTTGCCAATATTTTAACATAATTAACATGTAGTGGATATCCTGCCATCTAGGTGAGGGGTGGGGAGTTGGGGGAAAAATTTGTAACGGAAAGCTATGTAAGGGTTATTGTTGAAGAATTACCCACACATATGTTATGCAAATAAAATTTAAAAAATAAAATTTATTAAAAAAAATTAAAAAAAAGAAATTCCATTCAAAATAACTGTCGATAGTATAAAATATTTGGCAATCTATCTGGCAAGGGAAAGTCAGGAACCATAAGGAACTAAACTACAAAACACTTTCCATGCAAATAAAGTCAGATCTAATCAGTTGGAAAAAGACCAAGTGCTCATGGGTAGGCCGAGAAAATATAATAAAAAATGACAGCACTACCCAAACTAATTTACTTATTTAATGCCATACCAATCAAATTCCCAAGAAATTATTTTACAGATCTAGAAAAAATAGTAGCAAAATTCATTTGGAAGAATAAAAGATCAAGAATTTCAAGGGAATTAATGAAAAAAAATCATCACCATCTCATGAGGGTGTCCTTGCTGTACCAGATCTAAAATTATATTATAAAGCAGCAGTCATCAAAACCATTTGGTACTGGCTAAGAAATAGAGTAGTGGATCAGTGGAATACAATAGGATCACAGTGCAAACTAGGCAATAATTTATCAGTCTAGTGTTTGATAAACCCCAAAACCCCAGCTTTTGGGATAAGTGCTCACTATTCGACAAAAAAATTGCTGAGAAAATTGGAAACTAGTATGGAAGAAATTAGGGCTTGACCCACACCTAACACCACATACCAATATAAGATCTAAATGGGTTCATGATTTAGACATATGGAGTGATATTATAAGCAAATTAGAGGAACATAGGATAGTTTACCTTTCAGACCTGTGGAGAAAGAAGGAATTTATATCCAAAGAAGAATTGGAACTCCTAATTGAAAACCAGATAGATAATTTTGATTATATCAAGTTAAAAAGTTTTTGTACAAACAAAACTAATGCAGACAAGATTGGGGGAAAGCAATGAATTGGGAAATCATCTTTACATTTAAGAACTCTGATAAAGGCCTCATTTCTAAAATATATAGAGAATTGTCTCATATATATAAGAATCCAAGCCACACTCCAATTGATGAATGGTCAAAAGATATGAACAGAAAATTATCAGATGATGAAATTAATATACTATTTCTAGTCATATGAAAAGGTGCTCCAAATCACTGTTGATCAGAGAAATGCAAATTAAGATAATAACAACTCTGATATACCACTACCCACCTATCAGATTGGCTAAGATGACAGGAAAAGATAATGGACGAATGCTGGAGGGGATATGGGAAAAGTGGGATACTGATGCATTGTTGGTGGAAGTGTGAGTGATCCAACCATTCTGGAGAGCAATTTCGAACTATACTCAAAAAGTCATCAAACTGTGCATACCTTTTGACCCTGGAGTGTTTCTATTGGGCCTATATCCCAAAGAGATCTTAAAGAAGGGAAAAGGACCCACATGTGCAAAAATGCTTGTGGCAGCCCTTTTTGTAGTGGCTAGAAACTGGAAACTGAATAGATGTCCATCAATTGGAGAATGGCTGAATAAATTATGGTATATTAATGTCATGGAATATTATTGTTCTGTAAGAAACGACCAACAAGATGATTTCAGAGAGGCCTGGAGAGACTTGCATGAACTGATGCTGAATGAAATCAGCAGAACCAGGAGATCATTGCACACGGCAACAATAAGTCTATATGATGATCACTTCTGAGGGACATGGTTCTCTTCAAAAATGAGATATTTCAAACCAGTTCCAGTTGTTTAGTGATGAAGAAAACCATATATACACATGAAGAGGCCTCTGGGATCTGAGTTTGGACTACAACATAGCATTTTCACACTCTCTATTGATATTTGTTTACATTATGTTTTCCTTCTCAGGTTTTTTTTTTTTCCTGTACAGCAAGATAACTGTATAAATATATATACAAATATTTGATCTGTCAAATATTTTAACATAATTAACATGTATTATACTTCCTGCTATCTAGGGGAGGGGTTGGGAGATAGGAGAGAAAAATTTGTAACACAAAGCTTTGCAAGGAGCAATGTTGAAAAATTACCTATGCATATGTTTTGCAAATAAAAAGCTTTAATAATAATAAAAAAAAAGCTCAGTACCATTGCTCTGACAAATAAGTTACTTATGGGATTCTAACTTTTTTCATTAATGGATTAGCTATTCTTCTGAGGTTTGTCTCATATGAAAGTTTAATAGGCATCCCATCTCCTACTTTACCAGGTCTTTAGTCCTAGGATTATAGATTTGGAGTTGTAAGAGATCTTATAGGTCAACAAAACCAACTTCTTCCTTTTATAGATGAGGAAACTGAAGTCCCCAAGATTAAATGACAAGATCATAGGTTAACACTGGAATGGGGTTCCTGGTCTATTCCAGGATCTCCAAAATGTGAAATGAATGAGTTAGAATGGAATATAAAGATTACAAGGGGTTTTAGTCAATAACCAAATGTAAAGGACTTAGGGTCTCACAGCTCTTACTTAGGTGTATGAGACATCTCACTTCTCCAACCAGCTCCCATATTACCAGAAATAAGTTCCCAGAGATTATCATCACACTAATACTTTAAGCTCTTTCTGGAACCTAGAGGTAATGCTTTGAGGGGAAATATGCATCCCTACTTATCACTCTGGCTCATGATGCTACATTCATTGTTCCCTATACATATTTTCTGATATTCTAAGAAAAGAAACTTAAAAATTAAGGATCTTAAATATTACCATTTTACTTAATAACAAAGTAAAAATAAATAATAGTATTATAGTCATATATTAAAGCAAACACATAACTAATAAAATGAATTACATATTAATACCATATAAACCTAGGTCAAACTCTTCTGCCAATGTCCTTCCAAATTATAGTGAAGAGCATACACATACTTTATTAGCTGGCATAGAGACACTCAAGGATGACAATTCTAAAAAGTAGGTTTCAGTGTTATTGGTCTCCTCAGAAACATCTTCACCACATGAAATGGCTTCTATGCCCATTACTTCTTTGTTGATCCTTAATCTTTAGCTAGGAAAATTATGTTGTCTTCCTTATTGAGTTTTGCCTTTAACAGTTCTTTCAATTAATTAACACCTTTAAAATACTAATTGAAAGATAGGAGCTTTAAATGTGGATAGCAGTTCTCTTTAAGTCAGGCAATTTCCAATCTCATCAAATTGCTATGTTATACAGACAGCCTCTGGATGCTGCCCTTTCCAATCATAATACATTCATAGCAACATAGTTTAGGTTCACTCTTGAAGCCAACTCAGTAGAATATCTTAGAAATTGCAAAATTTGCTCCTGTTTGCTTTCAAACTAGAAAATAATAAGTTTTATGATCACCATTTTTTATGCGAGGGGAGCCAAAGGTAATAGCTATCAATGAAACTTCTAGTCTATGAAACCAGTTCTTTCTGACCAATCAGAAAACACTCAGCTGAAGCTTTATTTCATCTTGCTTCCTCTTATTCCTTAATTACAATAGAGCATCTTTTCAGTCCCTCTGTGATACCTTCACTTCTCATCTCCATCACTTCTGTTGCTATTGTTATGATGAGTTTTTCTCTCCTCTTTTAGAGTTCAGTGACTTAAATGAAAACAAGTTTGATATTCAGAGATTCACCTTTACTCAATTAGTCATTCAATCAATTAGCATTTATTAAATGTTTACTATATGTTAAGCATTACAGTAAATGCTAGAAATACAAATAAAGATAGTCCCTGTCCTCAAGAAGCTTATATTCTATTGAAAGAAGACAATATGCAAAAGGATGCTGAAAAGGGAAATGAAGATATTCATATTCATTCAAGAGATAAAGATTCCTGCATCAGGATATGGAGGTGAATACCCAGAGTGAATTACGGAAGTGATGAATCGTGAGTGACCTGGACATACTCCTTAAATGTAGGTTTTTGGAGGAGCCATTCAATGACAGGGAGAGGTGACAGGAGCAAAGATATTTCTAATCTGTGTATTCCAGGGATAGTATGAGATTTCACGATGAAGAGCTGGAGATTGAAGAGCTGTAGCCTAAAGAAAAATAATGCCATTAGTTCATTTGAGTTAATTTAGTCAAAAAGTCACAATTCCACAAAATTCTCCTTTCCATAACCTTATTTTTAAAAATTCTCATTTTCTCAGACTTACTCATTTTTGTTTAGAATATTTATATGCAAATTAGTAGAGGTATTACCTATAATGCCCTTCTATGTCATTCTCAGGTTCTTTTTTTTCCTTTTTGGTACTCTTGAAATTGTGTTTCTTTAGAATTATTTTCTCTAGCTTTAATAAATAAAAGACATTTCTCTGCTTTTTTATTACATGAATCTGTACTCACTCACATAAGTGAGAAATCACTCTATCTTGTTAACAAAGAGATCTGATGTCTCAAATCTACACCACAGATGATTTTCTCTCCAAAAACTGTCCAAAGTCCCTTCTGAAAGCTGTGTTTCTTCATACACATATTTTAGTAGTTTATATTAGAATAAAGTTCTTTCTCTATTGATATCAAAATATCTTTTCATAACAGCAGCAATATCTTACATCTTTTGAAAATAAATACAAATCTCTAAAAAAAAAGTTGGGATTTTTTTTCTAACTTTTTCCATTATTAACTGCTCCATGTGACTGGGGTCTTAAAGAGACAGTGTACCTTACAGTACAATAATAGATTTAAAGCTTAAAGGGACAGTAGAGATCATTTTACAGATAAGAAAAGGTAAGCACAAAAGTGTAAATGATTTACTTGACTAGGGTTGCACAGCTAGTAAGTGTTTGAGGCAGAATTTAAACCAAAGTTTTACTGACTCCAAAAGTTGATGTCCATGGTGCCTCTCTAATAAAAATGCTAAAAAGTACAAAGCCAATCATAATTCCCTAGTACTCTTCACAAAATGATTCTTAGAATCATGGATGTAAAACTAAAAAAAAATTTAGATATCATCTAGCCCCAAACTTCTTAAACTATGGGTCATGGTTCCATATGGAGTTATATAACTAAATATGAGGATTGTGAAATTATGATTTATTATCAGCAAATGCTTGATTTGTATACCTATTTCATATACTTATATGCCCAGGGAAACAAAAAATTTCTTGGGTGAAAGGGGTCATAAATGGAAAAAAGTTTAGAAATCCCTGATCTAGCCTAACCCTGTTTTTCTTTGTTTGTTTGTTCGTTTTGTTTTGTTTTGTTTTGTTTTGTTTTTACAGATAAAGAAACTGAAATTCAAGAAAATTGAATTACATGATCAAGGTAACAAAGATAGTAAATAACAAAAGCATAATTTCTACTATACCATGTTACTGTTAGAATAATTATTTAATTTTTTCACTTAATTAATTCCTTGTGTCCAGCTCTTCAGTAAGTTCAAATCAGCTTAATTGTAATCATCTAACCTATGTTTATCCATCTAGTCTTTAAAAGCATAAAAGGCTTTATCAAATGCTTTGTTGAGATATAGGTAACTATATCTTCAGAATTCTCCTGTTTCACTAGCCTAATAACTCAAAGAAAGAAAATTAAGTTAATCTGACATGATCTGCTTTTGAGAAAGCCATGCTGACTCAGTGATCACAAACTCCTGAAGTATGAATTGTAAAGTATATAAATGCCTATTATAATTTATTATTCTTACTTCATTCTATGAAAAATGACAACTGGATATTCCAGCTTGTGTTTCCCTAACACACAAGAAAACTAGAGTTTAATAATAGTAATTCACATGTATATAACTCTGTAAAGATATGCAAATCACTTTACAGATACCATTTGATCTTCATAACAACTCAGTAAAGTAGGAGCTATTGTTATTCCATTTTCAGATGAGAAAATCAAGGCTTAGAATGATTAAATAACTTGTCCAATGTCTTACAGCTACTAAATGTAAAATGTCAAGTTCAATCTCAGAACTAGGGGCAGCTATATGGTGCAGTGAATAGAGTATCAGCCCTGAAGGCAGGAGGACCTGAGTTCAAATCCAGCCTCAGACCCTTAACATTTACTAGTTGTGTGACTCTCATCATGTCACTTAACCCCAATTGCCTAGCAAAGATTTTTAAAAAAGTAATCTCGGACCAGGAGATCATTATACATGGCAACAATACTATATGATGATCAATTCTGATGGACATGGCTCTCTTCAACAATGAAATGTTTCAAACCACTTCCAATTGTTCACTGAAGAAAGCCATATACACCCAGAGAGAGGGATATGAAATGTGGACCACAACATAACATTTTCATGCTCTCTATTGATGTTTGCTTGCATTATGTTTCCTTTCTCTGACTTTTTTTTTCTTGTAGATACAATTTTTCTTGCACAACAATGATGTGTGGAAATATGTATACATATATTCGATTTATCAAGTATTCTAACATAATTAACATGTAGTTCATTTCCTGCCATCTAGGAGAGGGTTGGGGACTAAGGGGGAAAATTTGTAACAGAAAGCTTTGTAAGGGTCAATGTTGAAGAATTACCCATACGTATGTTTTGCAAAGAAAAAGTTTTAATAATTAAAAAAAATAATCTCAGAATACCTGATTCCAATTTCACTGTGCTCTCCACAATTCTGAGCTTCCTTTCCTCAGAGTAAGTGTGATTCAGATCCCCTGCCCAGAGATAGTTTTTGCATGTATGATCTCCAAATATGAAGTAGTAGAAGCCATAAAGAGAGGTATCAATATATTTTCAATATGCACTACAGTGTCCCACACAAAATTTGGACACACTGTTTGATACCTTACTTTCTATGCAGCTTTGGAGTCTCCTGATACCTTCCTAATAAACCAAAATTGGTTTAAAGAAAGCCTTTTTCCAATGACATAGAGATATATCTCATCTTTCAGCAAAATGGGGCTTCTAAATCAATTGACTCACATGAACCAGAGGACAGAGAAAGAAAATAAAAATAGGTGACTCTAGGCTGGTGTCCATGTGAATAAAAATAAATTTATCTTCCTTATTGCCTAACCTCGGAACTAGAACAATTCTTAATCTTTTTTTTTTTTACCTTTTTTTTCTTAATTTTTTTATCACCCACATCAATGTGAAATAACTATATATTTCTTAATAGAATTTTGGTCTACCCTATCCAATAAGCACTTTACTGGAATTAACTACTGCTGAGAAAAGCCAGCTGACTGTCTTATTCCTAAACTGAACATTCAATTCAGCTAATCTCCATGAGTGTTTACTAAGCACTGAATATAAGTGAAGCACTAGACATAGAAAGTCAAAATTGAGGCCTTTCTTGCCTTCTAGGAGCTTAAACAGTTAAGTAAATATAAGATAGTAAATTTGACAAGGAAGAACAAGGGATCAGATGGCTTCATAGAAGGCCTTATGCTGATTGGATAGCTCTTCCACCAAAATCCTCCTACTTTTCTTATTAAAATTAAACTGTAATGGTTTCAGGGCAAATTGGCTCTCTTATAATGACAGACTCGATTCTTTCCAAGATTAGAAAGGCTTCTACATCCAAATTTGAATCCACTAGACTCCATAAGAATTTATATTCCCTTACTTTCCACCTTCCTGTCATGTTCATTTCCACCTTTGTGTCTCTGCTGGTGCAGAATCACCTGAAGTTTCCTTCACCTTCCCAACTCCAAGTCACTCCTCCTTTATAGATCCATCCCTGCTGAATCTAGTTCATGTATGATGTCCCCCTCCTCTTTTTGCACTTATTGCAATCAGAAATTTACATCCATTATCCTATTTTCTAATTGAATGAAGAGATTCTTAAGCTGGAAGCCATGAATTTGTTTTATTTTTTAACATTTTGATTACTACATTCCAATGTTATTTGTTTCCCTTGAAATACTAAGGACTTTATTTTATGCATTTAAGAGCATTATCCTGAAAATTGATCCATAAACTTTATACAAATGCTAAAGGGATCCACAACCCCCAAAAAGTTAAGAAGTCTGGTTTAAAAAAATACAATTTTATTATTTTAAATATACATTCTTCTATACATGTCCACACACAAATAATGTACATAATCTTATTATTATATATAATATTTTTTCTCATCATTTGAAAGAGGTGTAATGACTTGTTCAAAGTTAAATTGTTAGTTACAAAGCTGAGATTAGGACTTAGTTCCCAAGTTCAAAGTCCTTTCCCCTTGCCCACAAGTGTTCCATAAATACATGTTGATTAATTTAAAAGAATACTCAGAATTGATTCAATGAATTCTTGGAAAGACAAGTCCTGAGTTTTCCAGAGAATATGAGTCAGGATAAACTATCCAGTATAAATTCAAATTCATTCAAAATTTTAATAGTAATCATGGTTACAAAATGAGCATCCTATTTGGGACTAATAGATTTTATATGCATTTTAATACTTTCAGAGCTGTCAGTTGTGATAGTCTACTGGAAAAAATAAAGTGCCACTATAACATATTCTATCTAGAACATTTTATCTATAATTTGCTATTATTGTTCATATAAGGTTTTCTGAGATAATTTGGGAAATTAAGTAATTTTCTTCATTTTGAAAAGATTTAAATCTAGTAAATAGTGTCATTTTAGTTGCTATGTTATGACATACATTGTCCTGGATCTACTCTAGTTGTCAGAATCGCACATCACAGAATCCAAAATCATATGCAGCTACATAGAAAGAAGATGATGGCTAGATATGGTAGAATAAACACCTACTAGGCTGTTTGAATATTGCTAACTGTGAAGATTATTGTGTGGAATCATCTGGTAATACTCCAAAAATGTCATTATCTTTTGCATATGTCTTTGGTTTCCTTTATAGCCTTAACAGCCCCAGTACTTTAGGCACCATCAATGTCTTATGAAATGTAGCTAAAACAATAAATAAAATTAGTGGACTTTATAGAATTCTATAAGAATATAGATGCAAATTCAGGCAAAGGGAGTTACTTTCAAAGATGAGATGTCTGGCCACTGGTGGTAGAAATTCAATTAATTATTTAGAATGTTGGACATTTTAAACCAGAGGGAAAATATTCTTAATCTTTGTTACAGATACTCCTGACATGGATTTAGCCAATAGTTTCTTAAGGATAAAAGCTACTGCTTCAGCCTCACTTTAAAGACATCCTTTCCGACCTCTTATCATTCATATCTCTAGGGAGAATCTGATATTTCATTTGGGAATAGAGCCTTTTCTGTAAATGACCAAAGATAAAAATCCAGTTTGGGAAATGAAGATATTTTTCAGTCTTGGTTTCTTGGACTTTATAATGTTTCCCAGTGAATCAACTCATTTTCCCCAGGCTACCCCATCCCACATTCATTAATTTTCCAGGGTAATGAATGCACTTTTCATTTGCTTATTTTGAAATGTTTATGGACATTTTAGGAGTTGACTCACAGAGGGAGGGAGAAAATCGTGTATATCAAGAACAGTTATTCATTAATTAAACAGTCTCATCCCTACATGACTCTCCAATCAGATTCTGATGAATAGCTTGCTGAAGAAAAATACTGATCTTTGGATAAACAAAGTTTTCAAGAAGAATCTTTGTGAAGAAACAAATGTGTTCTGCTTTCTTCAAAAAATGTTTGAAATGTTAGTAAATTCAGTAAAGGGATGGGGGAAGGGAATGGTTAGGAGCTCATAGTAGAAAATGGTAATAGGCTACAAAATGCTAAAACTGGAGGTATTAGTTGCAAATAAGGACTGGTGCATTATTGACTAAACAATGGAAAAGAAAGATAAGTGACATGAATGGTTACTGCGGGAATAATAACAAAAGAATATTTAAATGCTTTTGATACTTTAGACTACACAAAGTCTTTCCCATTTATTATCTCATTCAATTTAGAGAAGGCAAAAGACCTTAGAGATCACTTAGTCCCATACACTCATTTTGTATGAGAGGTAACTGAGGTTCAGAGTGGACGCAAGCTTTTTGACTCCATATCCAATGAATGGTGTAAGTTAAAAGCTAAATTTTGTTATATTTTCACTGAGAATAAAGAATCAGAAAACTCAGTAACAAAATTAGATTTTTTTTAATGTTATGTATGTATAGAGGATGGAAGGGAGGACAGGAAATTAAGAATGAATACAAAAGTATGATATACTCCTGAAGAGAACAGTGTTGAGAATACCTAAAGTTCAGAAAGAGTGGAATATTTGATTAATGCTAAGTATATCATAAAAAGATTCTTTGAGCACATTTGGATCAAGCCAAAAAATAAGGAAAGAATAGGATTATATTGTTAAGGGTAAACGATGGTGATTACCATTTTATTTTCTATTTCATCACTGTTTCTTTAATAATATATTCCAGAGTAAATCACCATAACATTTCCTTCCATATTTGCTGCCAAACAACTATAAAATAGCACCCCAAAACAAATACTGGAACATCATAGTAAGCAAAAAGATGGGATGAAATGATGTTTTAGCCAAAAAAATTGGAAGATCAGCAGGAAAGATCTGTCCCACCAGCACTAGGATGCCAGCTCAGCACTAGGTAAGCCACCAGACCCCTATGACCACCAGCAGTGGCAACCACCCTCCCACCACATCCACTCAGTGAAGTACCAGACAAAAGATTGCCCCATGGGTCTCAGCCAGGGCATGCAGAAGAAGTCTGCAACTCCTGACAGAAGAAATCTGAGACAGTGTCTCTTCCACCCTGGAAGGAGAGTTCAAAGTTAAAAGAAAGGGAAAAAGCTCAAAAAAAGGTGACCAAGAAATAACAACCAAAAGAATCTAGCCATAGAAAATTATTGTGGTGAAGGGAAGGTCGACACAAACTCAGAAAAGGACAATGTCAAAATACCTATGGGCAAAACCCCAAAGAATGATGAGAATTGGTATCAAACCCAGAAAGAATCCATGAAGAAGTCAAAAAGGTAGCTTAAAAATCATAAAAGACATAGAATAAAAAGTGGATAAAGAAATTAAAATGATGCAAGAAAATTATGAAAAAAGAATCACCAGCTTGGAAAACAACTGTTTAAAAAAGTAGAATTGGCCAAATAGAAAAGACAACACAAAAGCTAAATGGGGAACACAACTCCTTTGGGCAAGTAGAAGGTAATGACTTTATGAGAAATCAAGAGTCAACCAAAAAAATTCAAGAGAATGAAAAAATAAAAGAATATGTAAAATACCTCACTGGAAAAACAACTGACCTGGAAAATAAATCCAAGAAAGACAACGTCAGAATCACTGGTCTACCGAAAGTCATAATCAGAAATAATATATGGACAGTATCTTTCAAGAAATTATCAAGAAAAGTTCCCTGATATCCTGAAATCACAGGGCAAAAATAACATTTAAAGAATCTTCTGGGGCAACTTCTGGCACAGTGGATAGAGCACCATCCCTGACATCAGGAAGACCTGAATTCAAATCTGTCTCAGACACTTAACACTTCCTAGCTGTGTGACCCTTGGCAAGTCACTTAACCCTAATTGCCTCAGCAAAAAAACAAAAACAAAACAACAAAAAAAAAAAAAAAAACCTCCAAGGAATATTACTGCCAAATTTTAGAAGTATCAAGTCAAGAAAAAGAAAAGCTGTAAGTGGTCAGAAAGAAACAATTCAAATATTAGGGAGCTACAATCAGGATTACACAGGATTTAGCAGTTATAACATTAAAATATCAGAGGTCATGTAAAGTGATATAACCTTAGACAAAGGAGCTAGAAATGTCACTAAGAATCACTTATCCAGCAAAATTAAACATAATACTTCAGGGGGAAGGGAAATTGGTGATCCAATGAAATGGAAAGATTTCAAGCTTTCATAAGAAGACCAGAATTGAACCCAAAAAAGTGATTTCCAATATCAAGATTCAAGAGAAGTCCAAAAAGGCAAATAAAAGAAGGGATTTTTTTTTTGCTGGATTGTTTGCATCCCCACATGGGAAGATGATAATTGTAATTCTTAAAAATTGTACCACTACTAGAATAGCTAGAATAAATATAAATAGAAGATAAATAAATACCAGGTATATGGAAAACTGGAGGGAATAGAATAAAGAAATTAAGTGATGAGGAAAGAGGAATATACTGGGGCAGAAAGAAGGGAGAGGTATAAAGGAGTAAATTATTTGACATAAAGACTCAAGAAAAACACATTACAATAGAAAGACAGATAGGTGATGGACATTACTGAACCTTATTCTCAGAAGTATTGGCTCAAAGAGGGAATAATACACACAATCAGTTGAATAGAGAATATTCTATATTTAGCTTACTTATCCTATTTTGTAATATATTTATATTTACCCATCAGGAAAGTAATAAGGGAAGAAATTAAGTAAAGGATGAAAGGACTGACAGAAGAGGGCAGACAAAAACAGGAAGCAGACAAAAAAAGGAAAGAAGCAAAACACTGTTAAGGAAGGAAAGGGTGAAAGGAGGGAGAGAAAAAAAAACAAAAAAGAAAAATGGAATGGAGGCAAATAGACAGCAATCATAACTGTGAATGTGAATGAGATGAATTCTCCCATAAAAACAGAAATAGATAAAATGGATTAAAAACAAGAATATTATAACATGTTATTTACAACAAACATACTTGAAGCACAGAGAATAAAGGTAAAGACTGGAGTGGAATCTGTTATGCTTCACTTGAAGTGAAAAAAATTTTTTTAAAAAGCAGGAGTAGCAAGCCTGATCTAAAACAAAGCAAAAGCAAAAATAGGCCTAATTAAAAGAGGTAAGGAAAGATACTACATCTTGCTAAAAGGTATAGACAATGAAGTAATATCAATATATCAATACTAAATATATGCATCAAGTGTTATAGCATCCAATCTCTTTAAGGACAAATTAAGTGACTTACAGATTTATAACCAAACAAGAGATAGAAAGAATTACACAATGTAAAATAGATAGTTTTGATTATATTAAATTAAAAAGCTTTTCACAAAAAAAAGCCAAATCAACCAAAATGAAAAAGAAAGCAGAAAGCTGGAAAACAATCTTTACAGTCAGTGTCTTAGATAAAGGCCTCATTTCTCAAATATATAGAGAAGTCAGTCAGTACTCAAATGACAAATGTCCAAAGGATATGAATAGGCAGTTTTCAGAGGAAGAAATCAAAGCTCTAAGTTTTTTGATTAGAGAAATACAAATTAAAACAACTCTAAGGTACCATCTTCCATCTATCAGCCTGGCTAATATGAAAAAAGAGGAAAGTGATAAATGTAGAAGAGGATGTAGGAAAATTGGAACGCTAATGCACAGTAGGAGGAATTGTGAATTGATCCAATCATTCTGGAGAGAAATTTGAAAGTATATCCAAAAGGCAACCAAATTGTGCAAACATATGATCCAGAAATACTACTACTAGGTCTGTATCCCAGAGATCATCAAAAAGGGAAAAAAGACCTACAGATGCAAAAAATATTTATAGCAGCTCTTTGAATGGTGGCAAAAGATTGGAAACTGGATGAATGCCTTTTAATTGAGGAATGGCTGAACAAGTGATGGTATGTGAATATAATGGAATACTATTGTGCAATAAGAGATGATGAACAGGTAGATATCAGAAAAATCTGAAAAGACTTCCATGAACTGATGCAAAGTAAAATGAGCAGAACCAGGAAAATATCGTTCACAGTATCAGCAACATTGTGTGATGATCAATGATGAATAACTCATTTCTTCTCAACAACATAAGGATCCAAGACAAATATAAAAAACTCATGAAGGAAAATGCAATGCCTATCCACATAAAAAACCCATGGACTCTGAATGCAACTTAAAGCAGATTTTTTCACTTGTTTTATTTTTTTCCCTATTTTCATATTTTTTTCTTTTGATTTGTTTTTTTTTCTTTCATGGTATAACTAATGTGGAAATGTTTGCATGATAGCACATTTATAACCTAAACAAATTTCCTAACATTTTAGAAAGGGTCAGGGGAGGGTGGGGAAGAAGAAAGCAGAGGGAAAAGTTGGAATTCAATATCTTGTAAAAATGAATGCTAAAAACTGTTGACTTGGAATTGGGCAAAAAAATGCTATTTTAAAAGGGAATACATTCAGAAATTTGTTAACAAAGTACAAAAAAAGAAAGAAGTACATATATTTGACATATATGTATATATATATGTAGATATAGATATAGATAATACCTATACTAGGTGATTGCAGAGAAGCATAAGACATGCAAAGTGAAGTAAATAGAAACAGGAAAACAATATGTAATAATTACTGCAATATAAATAGGAGAAACAACAAAATCAAAACCGATGCTATGAAATTATAACAAATTTGTCCTCAAAGAACTATGAAGGGATATCTCCCTCCACTTCTTCACAGAGGTGGGAGAGTACTAATAAAAATTTATTTTAAAAATGCATTTGTGTAGTTCCTGAAAAATCAATGTTAGACTAGTTGATTGATAATATTAGATGTAGATATTTTCTCCACTCTACTGCTTTTCTTTTGTAACTAGATTTTAGCAAATATACAGATCTCAATAACATGCTAGATTGATGCAACCTATCCATATGGATAGCTTGGAGGTGTCTTCTAAGAAAATGGAAATGATATGTTAGAACAATGCTTTGAAGAGACTGTGCAACAGATATAGACATTTTGAAACTGATGCTGATCACATAATTATACACTAATGATAGGAGGCTTATTGATTGGCTGCAGAATAATTTAAAAAGGCCTATTAATTTTAGCAACATCCTATATTCTTTCATTCTTTTCTGGGGGATGTCTGGTATTCTTTCACTCACAGCAAATGTGATTGAAGACTACATCATAAAGGAAGATATTCCATAGGGCCTTCTCCCTTGTATGGTAACCAGGTCCCAAGAAATAGGTTTTGTTTATTGACTTTTCTTTGTTCTTTTCTATTCTAGGCAAAAAGAGTTAACTCCATAAGCTTGAAAATTTTGAAAGTTCAGGAGTCAGATACAGAAATATAGATATCAGAGTCTAGGCCAGTTGTCATAATTAGTATTAAATATGTTCATATCCTAATAACCTAATATCAATGACACAAGAAGCAAGAAGAAAATTTTAGGATGTCCAGGGGTAATCAAGACAAATGTAAACTAAGATAAGAATTCCTCTAGCTCTCATTTCCACATCTGGACATAAAGTGGGTCAGATGTTATAGATAAGAACTGTGATCATTTGTGAGCATATTCTCTGTTCTATTTGGCTCCAGAGGGTGAAAGTAAAAAGACTGGGTGGAAGCTGCAAATAAGATAGTGCTAATTGAAGGCTGACATAAGGAAAATTCTTATTTTTTATTTAATTTTTTAAAGCATTTTATTTGCAAAACACACGCATGGGTAATTTTTCAACATTGATCCTTCAACATTGATGCTTTCTGTTACAAATTTTTCCCTCCTTCCTTCCATCCCCTCCCCAGATGGCAGGTAGTCTAATACATATTAATCATGTTAAAATATATGACAAATCAAATATATGTATACATATTTATACAGTTATCTTGCTGTGCAAGAAAAATCGGATCTACAAGAAAAAAAAAACTGAGAAGGAAAACAAAATGCAAGCAAACATCAACAGAAAGCATGGAAATGTTATGTTGTGGTCCACGCTCAGATCCCACAGGCCTCTTCCTGGGTGTATATGGCTTTCTTCACTACTAAACAATTGGAACTGGTTTGAAACATCTCATTGTTGAAGAGAACCATGACCATCAGAATTGATCATAATATAATCTTGTTATTGCCTTTCCTTCCTTTAAGATCTCTTTGGATTGGCTAAAATAACAGGAAAAGATAACAAGAAATGTTGGAGGGGGTGTGGGAAAACTGGGATACTGATACATTGTTGGTGGAATTGTGAATGGATCCAACCATTCTGGAGAGCAATTTGGAACTATGCTCAAAAAGTTATCAAACTGTGCATACCCTTTGACCCAGCAGTGTTTCTATTGGGCTTATATCCCAAAGAGATCTTAAAGGAAGGAAAGGGACCCACATGTACAAGAATGTTTGTGGCAGCCCTTTTTGCAGTGGCTAAAAACTGGAAGCCGAATGGATGCCCATCAATTGGATAATGGCTAAATAAATTATGGTATATGAATGTTATGGAATATTATTGTTCTATAAGAAATGACCAGAAGGATGATTTCAGAGAGGCCTGGAGAGACTTGCATGAACTGGTGCTGAGTGAAATGAGGCAGAACCAGGAGATCATTATACATGGCAACAACAAGACTATACGATGATCAAATCTGATGGACATAGCTCTCTTCAACAATGAAATGCTTCAAACCAGTTCCATTTGGTCAGCGAAGAAAGCCACATACACCCAGAGAAAGGGATATGAAATATGGACCACAACAAAATGTTTTCATACTCTCTATTGACGTTTGCTTGCATTTTGTTTCCTTTCTCAGATTTTTTTTCTTGTAGACACAATTTTTTCTCGCACAACAAAATAAGTATGGAAATATGCATACATGTATTCTATTTGTCATTAACATAATTAGCATGTAGTAGACTTCCTACCATCTAGGGGAGGGGTGGGGACTAGGGGGAAAAATTTGTAACAGAAAGCTTTGTAAGGGTCATTGTTGAAGAATTACCCATACATATGTTTTACAATTAAAAAGCTTTAATAAAATGTATTTAAAAAAAATAAAAATAAATAAATAAGATTTATTTGGCCCAGTAGAAACACTGCTGGGTCAAAGGGTATGCACAGTTTGATAACATTTTGAGCATAGTTCATAAATTGCTCTCCAGAATGGTTGGATCTGTTCATAGTTCCACATAGTCCAACAATGTATCAGTGTCCCAGTTTTTCCACATCCCCTCCAACATTTGTCATAATCTTTTCCTGTCATCATAGCCAATTTGACAAGTTTGTAATGGTATCTCACAGTTGTCTTAATTTGCATTTCTCTGATCAATAGTGATTTGGAGCACGTTTTCATATGACTAGAAATAGTTTTAATTTCATCACCTAAAAATTGTCTGTTCATATCCTTAGACCATTTATTGATTGGAGAGTGGCTTGAATTCTTATAAATATGAGACAATTCTCTATATATTTTTGAAATGAGACTTTTATCAGAACTCTTAAATGTAAAGATGATTTCCCAATTTATTGCTTCCCTCCTAATCTTGTTTGCATTAGTTTTGTTTGTACAAAAACTTTTTAGCTTAATATAATCAAAATTACCTATCTGGCATTCAATTAAGAGTTCCAATTCTTCTTTGTATATAAATTCCTTCTTTCTCCACAGGTCTGAAAGATAAACTATCCTATGTTCCTCTAATTTGCTTATAATATCACTCCATATGTCTAAATCATGAATTCATTTAGATCTTATATTGGTAGGTGGTGTTAGGTATGGATCAAGCCCTAATTTCTTATATACTAGTTTCCAATATTTCCAGTAGTTTTTGTCAAATATTGAGTATTTATCCCAAAAGCTGGGTTCTTTGGGTTTGTCAAACACTAGACTGCTATAGTTATTGCCTAGTTTGTCCTGTGATCTCATCCTATTCCAGTGATCCACTACTCTATTTCTTAGCCAGTACCAAATGGTTTTGATGACCACTGTTTTATAATATAGTTTTAGATCTGGCACAGCTAGGCCACCTTCATCAACATTTTTTTTTCATTAATTCCCTTGAAATTCTTGAACTTTTATTCTTCCAGATGACCTTTGCAACTATTTTTTCTAGATCTGTAAAATAATTTCTTCGAAGTTTGATTGGTATGTCACTAAATAAGTAAATTAATTTAGGTAGTATTGTCATTTTTATTATATTTACTCAGCCTACCCATGAGCACTTGATATTTTTCGAATTGATTAGGTCTGACTTTATTTGTGTGGAAAGTGTTTTGTAGTTTAGTTCCTTATAGATCCTGACTTTCCATTGGCAGATAGATTCCCAAATATTTTACACTATCAACAGTTATTTTGAATGGAATTTCTTTTTGTATCTCTTGCTGCTGAACTCTGTTGGTAACATATAAAAATGCTGACGATTTATGTGGATTTATTTTGTATCCTGCAACTTTGCTAAAGGTGTGAATTGTTTGTAATAGTTTTTTTAATTGAGTCTCTAGAGTTCTCTAAGTACACCATCATATCATCTGTAAAGAGTGATAATTTGATTTCCTAATTACCCTCTCTGATTCCTTTAATCTCTTTTTCTTCTCTTACTGCCAAAGCTAACATTTCTAACATAATATTGAATAGTAATGGTGACAGTGGGTAACCTTGTTTCACACCTGATCTTATTGGGAATGGGTCTAGTTTGTCCCCATAACATATGATACCTGCTGATAGTTTTAAATAGATCCTACTGATCATTTTAAGGAAAAGCCCACTTATTCCTATACTCTCTAGTGTTTTCAATAGGAATGGGTGTTGGTTTTTATCAAATGCTTTTTCTACATCTATTGAGATAATCATATGATTTTTGCTAGTTTGGTTATTAATATAATTGAGTATGCTGATAGTTTTCCTAATATTGAACCAGCCCTGCATTCCTAGTATAAACTCTACTTGGTCATAGTGTATTATTCTGGGGATGACTTTCTGTAATCTTATTGCTAATACCTTATTTAAGATTTTTGCATCAATATTCATTAGGGAAATTGGTCTATAGTTTTCTTTCTCTGTTTTCACCCTATCTGGTTTAGCTATCAGCACCATATCTGTGTCATAGAAGGAATTTGGTAGTAAACCTTCTTTCCCTATTTTTTCAAATAGTTTATATAATATTGGAATTAATTGTTCTTTGAATGTTTGGTAGAATTAACATGTAAATCCATCTGGCCCTGGAGATTTTTTCTTAGCGAGTTGATCAATAGCTTGTTTTGTTTTTCTAAAATGGGGCTATTTAAATACTTTATTTCCTCTTCTGTTAACCTGGGCCGTCTATATTTTTGTAGATATGCCTCCATTTCATTTAGATTATCAAATTTGTTGTCATAAAGTTGGGCAAAGTAATTCCTAATTATTGCTCTAATTTCCTCTTCATTGGTGGAAAGTTCTCCCTTATCATTTTTGAGACTAACAATTTGATTTTCTTCTTTCCTTTTTCTAATCAAGTTAACTAAAGGCTTATCTATTTTGTTTTTTTTTTTTCATAAAACCAACTCAGTTTTATTTATTAATTCAATAGTTTTCTTATTTTCAATTTTATTAATCTCTCCTTTTATTTTTCAGAATTTTCAATTTAGTATTCAGGTGAGGGTTTTTAATATGTTCCTTTTCTAGCTTTTTTAATAGTAAGCCCAATTCATTATTCTTCTCTTTCTCTATTTTATGCAGGTAAGCATCTAGAGATAAAAAATTGCCCCTTATAACCGCTTTGCCATATCCCACAAATTTTGGTATGTTGTCCCATTATTTTTTTTTATTAAAGCTTTTTATTTGTATAACATATATATGGGTAGTTCCCCAACATTGATCTTTACAAAGCTTTCCATTACAAATTTTACCCCTAGTCCCCTCCCCTCCCCTAGATGGCAGGAAGTCCACTACATGTTAATACTGTTGAAATGCTTGAGAAGTTATGCAAGAAAACTCCTATCTACAATAAAAAAAAAAAGAATCAGAGAAAGGCAACACAATGCAAGCAAATGTCAATAGAGATCATGAAAATGTTACGTTGTGGTCCATATTTCATTTCCCTCTCTCTGGGTGTATATGGTTTTCTTGAGTGAACAATTGGAACTGGTTTGAGACAATTCTTTGTTGCAGAGAGCCATGTCCATCAGAATTGATCATCATGTAATATTGTTGTTGCTGTGTATGATGATCTCCTGGTTCTGCTCGTTTCACTCAGTATCAGTTCATTCAAGTCTCTCCAGGCCTCTCTGAAATCGTCCTGCTGGTCGTTTCTTACAGAGCAATAATATTCCATAACATTCATATACCATAATTTATTCAGCCACTCTCCAATTGATGGGCATCCCTTCAGTTTCCAGTTTCTAGCCACTACAAAAAGGGCTGCCACAAACATTCTTGCACAGGTGGGTCCCTTTCCCTCCTCTAAGATCTCTTTGGGATATAGGCCCAGTAGAAACACTGCTGGGTCAAAGGGTACGCACAGTTTGACAACTTTTTGAGCATAGCTCCAAATTGCTCTCCAGAATGGTTGGATCCGTTCACAGTTCCACCAACAATGTATTAGTGTCCCAGTTTTCCCACATCCCCTCCAACATTCATCGTTATCTTTTCCTGTCATTTTGGCTAATCTGACAGGTGTGTAGTGGTACCTCAGAGTTGTCTTAATTTGCATTTCTCTGATCAATAGTGATTTGGAGCAACTTTTCATATGACTAGAGATGGTTTTAATTTCATCATCTGAAAATTGTCTGTTCATATCCCTTGACCACTTATCTATTGAAGAGTGGCTTGAATTCTTATATATATGAGACAATTCTCTATATATTTTAGAAATGAGCCCTTTATCAGAACCATTAAATGTAAAGATGATTTCCCAATTTGATGCTTCCCTCCTAATCTTGTCTGCATTTGTTTTGTTTGTACAGAAACTTTTTAACTTAATATAATCAAAATTATCCATCTGGTGTTCAATTAGGAGTTCCAGGTCTTCTTTGGGCATAAATTTATTCCATCTCCACAGGTCTGAGAGATAAACTATATTACGTTCCTCTAACTTGCTTACAAAGTCCCTCTTTATATCTACATCATGAACCCATTTAGATCTTATCTTGGTATGTGGTGTTAGGTATGGGTGTTGTTGTCCCATTATTGTCATTCTCCTGGATGAAATTATTGATTGTCTATGATTTGCTCTTTCACCCATTCATTATTTAGAATTAGATTATTTAATTTCCAATTAACTTTTGGTCTATTTTCTCTTGGCCTTATATTGCATGTGATTTTTATTGTAGCATGATCTGAAAAAAATGCATTTACTATTTCTACCTTTCTGCATTTGATTTTGAGGTTTTTATGTCTTAACACATGAGAAATTTTTGTATAAGTTCCATGAACTGCTGAGAAAAAAGTAAATTCCTTTCTGTCTCCATTCAATTTTCTCCAAAGATCTATCATACCTAAATTTTCTAACTTTTTGTTTACCACCTTAACTTCTTTCTTATTTATTTTGTGATTTGATTTATGTAGTTCTGAGAGAGCAAAGTTGAGATCCCCCACTACAGTTTTGCTATCTATTTCTTCTTGCATCTCTGTTAATTTCTCCTCCAAGAATTTGGATGATGTACCACTTGGTGCATATATGTTTAGTATTGATTTTTCTTCTTTAGTTATGGTACCCTTTAGTAAGATATAATTTCCTTCCTTATCTCTTTTAATTAAGTCTATCTTTGTTTTCATTTGATCTGAGATCAGGATTGCAACCCCTGCTTTTTTTGTTCACCTGAAGCATAATAGATTCTGCTCTAGCATATTACCTCTAAAGGCATCACTCTGCCTTAAATGTGTTCCTTGTAAACAACATATTGTAGGAGTCTGGCTTTTAATCCAACCTGCTATCTGCTTCTGTTTTATGGGAGAGTCCATCCCATTCATATTCACAGTTAAAATAACTAATTCTTTATTTCCTGCCATCTTATTTACCCAATGTTATGTTTTTCTCTTTCCTTTCCTCTTTCTCCCTTCCCCCCTCCCTTCTTTTGATGACCACTTCCCTCAAACAGTCCTCCCCCTTTAGATCTCCTCCCTTTTTTTTTAACACCTTCCTTCTACTTCTTCTATTTTCC
This sequence comes from Myrmecobius fasciatus, assembly GCA_023553655.1. Classification (NCBI taxonomy): domain Eukaryota; kingdom Metazoa; phylum Chordata; class Mammalia; order Dasyuromorphia; family Myrmecobiidae; genus Myrmecobius; species Myrmecobius fasciatus. Next base: position 22,090 of record JAJPUD010007403.1, on the reverse strand, counting down.
CTTCTATTAGTCTTTCCTTTCTTTTTCCCCCTTTCCCTTCCTTTTCCCTATATGGTGGGACAAGTTTCTCTGTGAAACCAAGTGCATCTGATATTGTCTTTTAGAGTCCAACCTGATGAGAATAAGATTCATATGATGTTCTTCCCCCTCTCTTCTTTGCCTCAATTATATTAGGTTTTCTTTGTCTCTTCATGAGATTTTACCTTATTGTCACCTCCTTTTTTTTTTACCTTATTTAACTTCCTTTTTCCTTTTTTTTTCAGTATGATCCTCCTTCCACCTCTAGTTTCTTTTTCATATTATCAAAGTAAAATACAATTATACCCACATTCTCTAAGTATACCCATGATGGAAATATAGTTCTCAAGAGTTCTTTCCTTTTTACCTTTTTATGCTTCTCTTGAGTTCTGTGTTTGGAGGTCAAATTTTTTATTCAGATATGGTCTTTTCATTAAAAATAGGTGAAACTCACCTATATCATTAATTGTCCATCTTCTTCCCTGGAAGATAATGCTCATTCTAGCTAGATAGCTTATTCTTAGCTGTAATCCAAGTTCTTTTGCCTTTCAGAATATCTGATTCCAGACCTTTCAATCCTTTAAGGTGGAACCTGACAGATCCTGGATTATTCTAATTATAGTTCCTCCATATTTAAATTGTTTCTTTCTAGCTGCTTGCAATATCTTTTCTTTGGTGCAATAGTCCTGAAATTTAGCCATGATATTCCTTGGGATTTTAATTTTGGGGTCTCTTTCAGGAGATGATCAGTGAATTCTTTCAATGGCGATTTTATCTTCTGATTCTAAAACATCAGGGCAGTTTTCTTTCATGATTTCCTGGAAGATAGTGTTTAGGTTCTTTTTTTCATCATGGCTTTCAGGAAGTGCAATAATCCTTAGATTGTCTCTCCTAGATCTATTTTCCAAGTCTGTTGTTTTTCCTAGGAGATATTTCATATTTTCCTCTATTTTTTCATTTTTTTTTGTTTTTGTTTGATTCTCAAAGTCTTATTGATTCATTCACTTCCATTTGTTAAATTCTAATTTTTAGTGTTTTATTTTTTTCAATTACCTTTTTTAGCTCCTTTTGTAATTGGCCAATTTGTTCATTGCATACTTTTTCCATTTCACCATTTTTTTTTTCAGTGAATTGGTGTCTTTTTCATATCTCTTTTGTAGGGCATTATATCCTTCTTTCAGTGATCTCACTTCATTTCCCCATTTTTCTTCTAACTCTCTTTTAAGATTCTTTATGCAATCTTCCAGGAAAGTCTGGTGAAATGGGGACCAGATCATGTCTACCTTTGCAGTTTCCTGTGGAGTTGCTTTACATTTATGAACCACTGGATCTGAGGTCTGTTCTTCTCTCTTTCCACAAAAGCTCTTTATGGTAAGAGTTCTTTTTTGTTTTTTTATTCATTTTTTAAGGGCTGTGGTCTGTCCAAAGCAAAGGAGCAACAGTTACTTTAATTTGCACTGGGGCAGTTTGGCTGATTGACTTCTGGTGCTGGGCAATTGGGGCCAGGTCCGGGGTTCTTAGTAGTTTACAATCTACCTTTTATAAAAGGCAAATCTGCCAAAGCACCTGCTTGCAACCAGAACAGAGTGGCCTACGAGGCTCATAGAAACTTCCCAGGTGCTTAGAAACTGCCACACTCTGAGTCTTGGCCAGGCTTCCAGCCCTGTCTCCCAGAGCTGTCATCTGGGCTTGGCAAACTGTCCCCCTGCCCAATTAAAACTAACTTGTTCTGATATTCTTCCAAGGTAACTTCTGAGAATGTGTTGTATTCCAAACATTTGTGGATTCTTTGACTCCAAAACTGGTTTAGAGGCTTAATCTGCTGTTGGTTTGAGAGAAGGTCAGAGGAGATCACAGAGAGTTGTGTCTGCACTCTGCCATCTTGGCCCCGCCCCCAAGAAAAATTCTTAACAATTAGAAATATCCAAAATTGAAATGGACTGCCTTAGATAGTAGAGTATTCCTCATCACTATAGTCCTTTAAGTGAAGGTGGAATGACCATGATTCCTAGGCATTATAAAAGACCTTTTCTAATGGATTTGAGTTGGATTCAATGATCTTTTTATGGTAGCCCCATAAGCATACCTTGTTTTAAGCAAATTAAATGTAAAAAAAATACATTTTATTAAAAAGAAGAAAAAACTAAAAATCATAATTTACTAGCTAAAATAAGCCTTTTTTTAAAAATTGCAATATTTTTTTTTAACAGAGCAAGTGTTCCAGGCCCAACACCTCATAAAAAATATTCTTTTTGTAACAAATTTATTTTGTTTTGGGAATTAATGTCATCTTCCTGATCAATCTATTAAGTTGATCATCCAGATGCTTTGAAACATTGCTCATCTCTAGATAATGTAGCTGTATAAATGACTCAGTTTTTCTTTTAAAATCTTCAACTGGAGACTTCTGAGGGCAGAGCTAGGATGGTGTAGAAAAGTATTCAGCCAGACTTTCCCAACATATCCCTCCAAAAATAAGCAAACAAACAAATAATATAATGTCTCAAATTAAATTCTGGAGTGGCAGAACAAACAAAACTTTAGAGCAAGACATCATTCAAACACAGGAAAATATGGGAAATCTGAAAACAGATCTGTGACAGGGGAAGGAAGCTGAACTTGGATAAAACACCAGTGATGACACTAGATATTAGTGACAGAAGTAGCAGCAGCTTTGAGAGTTTACAATCCAGAGATGGTAAGAAGACTTGGAGAGAGAGAGGGACTAATTGAGTATCTCTGTTCTAACACTACACATGGGATGAAGTGCTATTTGGTAGCTTCATTTCCTATACCCAAATATAGTTCAAGGGCAGAGAGGTGCATTTTTAATAAAGAGGGAGTACAAACCCTGAGAAGAAATAAAACTTCTGGCCAAAGGGATTAGGGAGCTGAGAAACAGCATCATTTTTGGTCTCAAGAATGGAGAAGCCCTGAGGATCAGTTCAAAGTAACCCAAAGAATGAAGGGTCCTTTCTGGGTAAAGACCAAAGCACAGACCAAAATAGTAGTGACCACATCTCTCATCAGATCACTCCACATTAGAAGCATTAAAAACTTTCAAACCCCCAAAACTAATTCTGAAGACAATAGCGCAAAAGAATACTGAAGTCTGCAAGGAATCCCCTGACTTCCCATCTTGAGAAAAAAAACCAAAATTAACATAAAGTTCCAAATCAAGAAACAAGGTAGGAAAAAAAGCAAGCAACAACAACAAAAAACATGATCATAAAAACCTACAGAATAGTCATCTGTGAATAAAAAATCATGTATCAATTCTCCCTCCACTTTAGTCTTGCTTTTTAGTCTTTTCAAGTTAAACAATTTGCCATCAGTATGGTAACTGACCTTGATACAGTGTTCATTTTCACTGAAGATGTCTGACAAAATTGCTGAAAACATCATTCTGAAAAACATGGGAACAAACACACAGCTGAGTTTCACACCACTGGTGACTGGGAAGATTCAAGAACATTGTCCATCATCCAGAACCCAGGGAATCATGAAGTCATGAAATTAATGTACAATACTGATTAACTTCTCTGGGCAATCAAATTTTCCATAAGCCCTCAGGACTAACAGAATCAAAGACCTTGGTCAGATCAATGAATGTTGTATACAGACCTCTATGGCTGCTCCTGGCATTTCTCCTGGAGTTGTTGGGCTGAAAATATTACATTAATCATTTCTGGGCCCTTTCTGAAGCCACATTGGCTCTCAGATAGATGACCATCTTCCAGGTGAAGGATCAGTCTATTAAGAAGGACATTGTAGAGCCAAGAGAACATTGTACACAGCAACAACAAGATTATTTCATGATCAACTCTGATGGACTTGGCTGTTTTCAACAATGAGGTGATTGAGGTCAATTCCAAAAGACTTATGATGGAGAGATCCATTTGCATATAGAGAGAGGACTAGGGGATTGAATATAGATCACAACATAGTATTTTAAACTTTTTTGGTTTTGTTTGCTTGTTTTTTCTCATTTTTTTTTCCTTTTTGATCTTATTTTTCTTGTGCAGCATGAGAAATGTGGGAATATATTTAAAAGAATTTGCCATATTTAATCTATATTAGATTACTTGCTACTTAGGGGAGGGGAATGAGGAGAAAGAAGAGAAAAAATTTGGAACACAAGACTTTGCAAAGGTGAATGTTGAAAGTTTTCTTTGCATGGATTTTGAAAATAAAAGGTTATTATTTTTAAAAGGACTCTGGAAAGACTCTTGCCAACAATGACTAAGAGAGAGACCCTTGTGATTATCATAGAACAATCTATTTCCTTTACCTTTACAGAGATGGACAATAGAGGTGCCCTTGAGCTCCTGACAACATCCTCTTGTCATATAACCCAAAACTTTTCAATCAGTTTTTAAATGAACAATGGAAACCCATATCCTGCCACACACACACACACACACATACATAAACACACACACACATTTTGTAAACTTCAGCAGGAATAGAATCAACACTAGCTACTTTCCCACAAAAGAGGAGCCTTATTGGCATTCAAAACCTTTTTTTCAGTTGAAAATTTGACTAGAAAAAGATTAAATTCAACCTGAGGTAAATGGTCAGTGTTCTCAGCATTGATTGATAATAATCTATGGAGAATAGACTATGAAAGTATTCATCTAATCTCCCCAGGATCATGTCCTTAGCATTAACCAATGTGGTTCTATCAGCACCAAGTAGTCATAAATGACCTTTATGGCATCACTGAATTTTATCTGGTTTCTTAGAGAGATAGATGATCTATCTTACTGATAGATCAAATGGAATTCTCATTTTACATTTAGTATTTTTTTTTATTTTTCCATCATTTTCATCAAACTAGGCTTGATATTTGTGAGTCTTCTGATCCACATGAATAAATGCAGTGCTGTACATCAAATATCTGAAAGCTTCATACTCCTTTTCTGCTCCACTGTTGCCAACAGAATATTGGCTCAATGTTCTCTCCAAGTTAGCAAAAATTTTTTCCTGCTTCAAGAAATCCTCTAATTTGTTGATATTAAATCTTTTTGTAGTCATCTTGTCTTGGAGCCATTGCTTTTGCTGAATGTAACTATTTAAGTTGGAGAGGATAAGTCTCTGATCAGTCCAGCACTCTGCACCACACATTCCCTTTGTTACTAACACATTCTGTCTCTTCTCTTTATAATCACACAATCTATTAAATCTATGTTTGCTGTGAGGCTGCATTAATAAAGTTTTACTGCATTTAGGTAAATGGAAGACAGTGTTGATAATGAGAAGATTATGAGATGCTTTAGTCTTCAGTAGTAAATGGCCAATATTGTTGCTATTTCAAACTCCATTACCCCTAAGATCTCCCTGCCATGAGTCTACCTTAGGATTAAAGTCACCCCAAATTATAAGCTTGTCCTCTATTGACACCTTGATAATGAGGGTCTTGAGGTCTTCATAAATTTTTTGTTTGACTTCATCCGGATTTGTCATGGTGGAAGGATAGGCACTGATGATTTTGGCATGGCACTTTCCTACAACTGGCAATTGTCACTCTTTTTGGTAGGCATACAAGCTTGTTGACTAAATTAGTTTTGATTGCAAAACCTATACCAGCTTTACAATGTTCCCCTTCATTGTGGCCATTCCAAAAGAATGTATATCCAGCTCCAACTCCAGTAAACTGGCCTTCATTTACCAGCCTTGTTTCATTCAGGGCTACTTATATTTGAATGTAATACCTGCTGAGTTCTCTCAGAATAAGAGCTCTTTGACTTTCAGGTCTACTGGATTTTGTGTTATCCACAAATGTGTGCACTTTCCATGTATTGCTAGTGAGTGGAATCATTTCTGTAGAAGTTTTTGTACATGTTTTAGATTTTGATTACACAATGAGATGAATATACAACTATATGAATATAAATGAACAAATGAATATACAACTATATTGAATACCCATGCTATAATAAGTATACCATCATGTTTATCTAACCTTTTAAAAAATAAGAAGGGCACATGACATCAATGAAAAAATCAAGCATGTCAATATTTATTTACTATGTGCCAGATATGGTACTAAGCTCTAGGAAAAAACAAAAAGCAAAACCAGTTCCTGCCCTCAAAGAGCTTAACTTCTAGTTAAGTTCAACCAACTTCATTTCATTAGGACAAGTTGTTCTTGTCCAGTAATTCCACCAGATGTCCACTTTTACATCTTTAGGGGAGACACCCCCCAAATTCATCAATGGGTTTGAAGTGTGCCAATTACTCTCAATATGATTTAGTCTGTCTGCAAGAAAATTTAACAGGATGTGACCACTGAGTATACTACAGCTTCTTGGAGCCACAAATTAGAGTTGAGGGCCAAATAGATTCCAAAATTGAAGAAGCATCCCCTGAAAAGAGTTCAAGCAAGCCCTCAGTGCAAATGTGCAAGTCCTCCTTGAAGTTCCCAGAGACCTCAATGCTTGTTGATTTAATTAAGCCTCAAAATACATATAGAACCTTTTGACACAGTAATATGAACCCTGCTTTCAAAGATTTTAACAGCAAATTTATTTGGGTTCTGCAATTTCTTATAGCATGTGGTTGACAGTCATGAATTTGAAGTTAGAAAGACAGTTTAGAAGTCAATTAGTCCAACTACTATCTCAACTTGGAACATTTCTCTCTGATAAAAGGAGATCATTTTTCCTAAAATAAACTATTCTACCTTGAGAAGATTATATATTGCTAATTCATTTTTCCTACAGGAAGCTGAAATCTGTTCCTCTCTTTTGGCTCCTAGTCCTGCCCTCTGGGACCAAGCAGATCAAATATAATCCCTTCAAATATTTGACAGTTAGTGAGTGTCATCTCTAAGCCTTCTCCAGACAATTTTATTCCCAATCCCTTCTATCTATTCTCAAATGTTATGTCATCAAATTACCTCACCATCCTGATTGAAATTTTTCTAGAAGAGACTTTTTAGAGCCATTCCAAGTTACATCCTTACTTTGTACTTCCAAAACTATACATGCCCTCTAAATTTGTTCCACAAAAAAATAGTTCAATACACATGAGAGTGTCACAAGAACAATATTATAAAAAAGTATTAAGCCAAGTATTGCTATGATAGAGATTAATAACTAGACTAGAATTTAATTTTGATTCTTAATTTAGTTGGTTGGTCCAGATCTGTGCTTTCATGACATAAGGAATTATGATTGATAAAAATTCCCTCCACTGATGTAAGTTGGCAATTCATCTGTAATTAACAATTTTAAAGATATGCCTTGGGGATAAAGAAGTTGTGATGGTATATATTTTACCCAAATATATTAATATATTTTACCCAAATTTTAAGATAGGGTCTAGATCTTCTCTTCTCTACCTTCACCATCTGCTAAATGGTAAGAATATAGATCTTTCCCTTAGTTCCTACACACCCAGTTCCTAATTCCAAGAGTCTCCAAAGGAAGAGAATAAGAGAGGTCAAAATGAGAGGCTATATGATACTTGTCAGGGATAGTATAATAGGGATTCCTACTTAAGCATGGAATAAGTAATAAAAAGATCAATAGCTCTGAAATGAGAAAAATTAAGTTTAAATTTCCATCTGAATCCCTATTTCTATATTTCTAATATTAAATCAGAGTAGAATCTGAAGCAGCCATTAAATATAGAAGAACAAAGAGTCATTAAATAAAGCAGGCTTTGTTTTCTTTTCTGAGATAGCTTTATTATAGAAATAAATAACATTAAATATTAAGGCAAATTATAAATTTACATTTATATGCAACTATAAAGTTTGTAAACTACTTTCCTTGCCACAAGTAGGTGTGGAGAGTAATATCATTCAAATTTTATAAATGAAAAAAACTGAATCCAAGTGTCACACAATTAGTAAATGTTGGAGTTAGGGAAAAAGTCCCATTCTTCTAACTAGTAATACAATGTTCTTGCTCCTACCCTGTGCTGCCCTCTCAAGATGGCATCAATTTTGAATTGGGAAATCATGTCTGACTAATTTTTTTAAAAAAGATGTTCATTGTTTCCTGCTATTTTTAAACCATCTATATTTCCCTAGTACTATTCTTCCTTGTTTCCAAAAATTTACCCTTTATTATATTTTTAATAGAATAAGAGAAAAAAATTCAGCAGAACCAATCAACACATTGAAAAGATCTGAATCTATATGCCATGTTCCACACCAGTGGACCTCTTCCTGTCCACCCCATTCTCTATCTCTGCAAGGGAGTAGTGAAAGAAGTTTTCTTTTGTCTGTCTTTTGGAGACAGGTTTGTTCTTTATAAATGTCACAACGTTAAGTTTAAATTGTTTCAATATTAAGTCTTAATTGGTTTTTGGTAGTTTTTTTCCCCCATTTATATTGTTGTCATTATTATGTATATTGTTTTACTGTCTCTGCTTCCTTCATCTTGCATCAATAAATAGGTCTTTCCATGCTTCTCTGTATTCATGATATTTGTCATTTCTTACAGCACAGTAATATCCAATTTCCTTCATGTTCCATAATTTGTTTAGTCATTCCCCTGTCGATTTGTTTCCTGTTCATTGCCTACTACAAAAAGTGCTGCTATAAATATTTTAATAAACATGGAACCATCTTGACAATATGCTCCTTGAGGAATGTGCCTAGCAGGGAAATCTCAGAAGCAAAGGGTATGAATATTTTAGTCACTTTAATTGCAAAATTATAAGATGTTTTCCAGAATAGTAAGAACAATTCATAGCTCCAAAAGTAATGCTTTAGTATGTATGTCTTTCGATACCCATGTAATATTACCTATTTCCATCTATTGTTATATTTGTGAATTTGCTAAGTAGAAGGCGATTTACATTTTTTTTTTATATAATGAGTAATTTGCAGCATTCTTTCTTATGGTTGTTTATAGTTGGGAATTCTTTTGAGAACTGTTTGTTCATATCCTTTGATCACTTCTCTGTTGATGAATGGCTTTTAAGTTCATATATTTCTGTTAGCTGTTAGCTATCTAATCTGATATTCCCTAAATTTTTTTTTAAACTGATGCAAAGATTTTTCCCCAAGTCATCTATTTCCTTTTGGTATTTCTTCTGTAGTCATAATTACCCTTATTTTTTATCTTTTGTAATTGCCTCTTTCCCTTGTTTGATTGAGAGTTTGTCTATTACCCATAACTATGAAGGGCATAAGTGATTTGCTCTCTTCTATTTTTTGTGGTATGATATTTAATATTCAGGATATATATCCATTTAGAATTTATTGTGCAATATGATGTTAAGATATTAGTGTAAGCCTAATTTCTGCCAGATTGCTTTCCAATTTTCTGAGCAATTCTTAATCAAATATGGAGTTTTCAATTAGGTAATTTATGCTTATAGGTTTAATAGACACTGGATCACTGACTAATTATTTCTGATTTTTTCTTCTCTAGTTAGTTTTATTGATCTACTTTTCTATTTTTTTTAAACCAGTACCAAAGGATTTTGATGATTGAAGCTTTATAATATGCTAAGTTTGAGATCTGGAAGGCTTTTCTCTTTCATCCCTATTTCTTTCCTTTAATGTGGTAATTATGTTGTTTTTCTAAATGAAATCTGTCATTAATTTATCTCTTAATAAATTACCTTTCTGGGAATTAGATTAGTATGACATTAAATCTGAAAATTAACTTCAGTAGTACTGTAATTTTTTATTTAAAAATCATGCAATCAAGCCATACAATTCAATAATCCTCCAGCTAATTAAGTTGCTCTTTATTGTTTATAGAGCATTTGCAATTAAATCTATATAGATACTAAATGTCTTTGGGTAAGTTGACTACCAATTGTTTCATGCATTTTGTAATTATTTTGTGTTTTTTTTAAATGTTTATGATTTTTTTGAAGTACAATTTTTAAAACTATCTGTTCACTCTTCCACTCCCCTTCTATTTCTTTCTTTCTTTTTGCTTTTTTTTTTTTTTTTTTTTGCTGAGGCAATTGAGGTTGTGACATGCCCAGGGTCACACAGCTAGGGAATGTTAAGTGTCTGAGACCAGATTTGAACTCAGGTCCTCCTAACTTCAGGGCTGGTGTTCTATTCACTGTGCCACATAGCTGCCCTTCTATTTATTTATTTATTTAGTAGCTTTTTATTTTTCCAAAAACAAGCAAAGGTAGTTTTCAATATTCACCTTTGAAAAAAACCTTATATTTCTATTTTCCCCCTCTCTCTACCTATCCAGCCTTCCCCTAGACAGCAAGCAATGCAATATAGGTTAAACGTGCAATTCTTCTAAACATATTTCCATATTCATCATGCTGTTTGAGAAAAATCAAACCAAAGGAAAAAAGAAGAAAAAAAATTTGAAAATACTATGCTTTGATCCAGATTCAGTCTCCATATTTTTCTCTCTGGATGCAGATGGTTCTTTCCATTACAAGTCTATTGGAATGGCTTTGAATCATCTCATTGTTGAAAATTGCCAAGTTTATCACAATTGGTCATCATATAATATTGTTACTGTGTACACTGTTTTCTTCATTCTACTTACTTCATTTAGCATCAGTACATGCAAGTCTTTTCAGGCTTTTTCTGAAATCATCATTTCTTATAGAACAATAACATTTTATTACATTCATATACCATAATATATTCAGCCATTTCCAAGCTGATGGGAATCCATCCAATTTCCAGTTCCTTGCCACTACAAAAAGAGCTACAACAAACATTTTTGTACTTGTGAGTCCTTTTCCCTCTTTTATGATCTCTTTGGAATACAGATCCAGTAGAAACACTGCTGGATCAAAAGGTATGCATAGTTTGATAGCCCTTTGATTATAGTTCCAAATTGCTATTCAGAATGGATAAATCAGTTTACAACTCCACCAACAATATATTAGTGTCCCAGTTTTCCCACATCCCCTTCAGCATTTATCATTAGCTTTTCCTGTCATCTCAACCAATCTGAGAGGCATGAAGTGGTACCTCAGATTTGCCTTTATTTGTATTTCTTTAATCAATAGTGATTTAGAGATTTTTTTCATATAGCTAGAAATGGTTTTAATTTTTTTTGTTTGAAAATTGTTAATATCTTTTGACCATTTATCAATTGGGGAATGGCTGGCATTCCTATAAATTTGACTCAATTCCCTATATATTTTAGAAACAAGACCTTTATCAGAAACACTGAATGTCAAATTTTCCCCCAGATTTCTGCTTCCTTTCTAATCTTGGCTACATTGTTGGTTCTATTTGCACAAAAACTTTTTTTTTAACTTAATATAATCAAAATTATTTAGTTTGCTATATATAATATTCTCAAGTTCTTTGGCCATAAATTCCTTCCTTCTTCACAAATCTGAGAGGTACACTATCTCTTGTTCTCTTAATTTGCTTATAATATCACCCCTTATGTCCAAATCATGAAAACATTTTGACCTTATTTTGGTATAGGATATTAGATGTTGGTCATTGCCTAGTTTCTGCTATGCTATTTTCCAGTTTTTCCAAAATTTTTGTCAAATAATGACTTCTTATCCCTGAAGGTGGAGTCTTTGGGTTTGCCAACGACTAGACTACTATATAGTCATTAACTATTATTTTTTGCAAATTGAATTTATTCCACTGATCCCCTACTCTTATTTCTTAGCCAGTACCAAATGGCTTCAATGATCACGGCTTTATAATATAGTCTTAGGTCTGTTACAGTTAAGCCACCTTCCTTCACATTTTTTTTTCATTAATTCCCTTAAAATTCTTGATCTTTTGTTCTTTCACATGAATTTTATAATGATTTTTTATAGCTTCAAAAAGCTTTGGTAGTTTAATTGGTTTGGCACTGAATAGATTTTTTTTTTTTTATTATTTTTTTTTTTTTTTTTTTTTTTTGCTGAGGCAATTGAGCTTGTGACTTGCCCAGGGTCACACAGCTAGGGCATGTTAAGTGTCTGAAATCAGATTTGAACTCAGGTCCTCCTGAATTCAGGATTGGTGCTCTATCCCCTACACCACCTAGCTGCCCCTAAATAGATTAATTTAGATAGTATTGCCATTTTTATTATGTTAGCTTGGCCTACCCCATGAGCACTTAATATTCTTCCAATTGTTTAGATTTAATATTATTTGTGTGAAAAGTGCTTAATTTTGTTCATATAGTATATAGTTCCTGGCTTTGTCTTGGCAGGTAGACTCTCAAATATTTTGTATTATCTACAGTTATTTTAAATAGAATTTCTCTTTCTCTTATTGCTAGGTTTTGATGGCAATATATAGAAATGTTCATGATTTACATGGGTTTATTTTATATCTTGCAACTTTGCTAGAATTGTTAATTATTTCTAATAGTTGTTTTAGTTGATTCTTCAGGATTTTCTAATTATAACCTCATATCTGCAGAGTGATAATTTTATTTCCTTATTACCTACTCTAATTCCTTCAATTTCTTTTTCTTTTCTTATTGCTAAAGCTAATATTTCTAGTACAATGTTGAATAGTAGTATTGATAATGGGAAACCTTATTACACCTCTGATCTTATTGGGAATTTTCTAGTTTATCTCTATTACATGTAGTACTTGCTGATGATTTTAGATAGAAGCTACATATTGTTTCAATGAAAATTCTATTTATTCTTATGTTCTCTAGTGTTTTGAATGGGAATGATTATTGTGTTTGTCAAATGCTTTTTCTGTGTCTATAATCATGTGATTTCTGTTAATTTATTTATTGATATGGCCAATTATGCTACAATTTTCCTGATGTTGAATCTGCTCTCCATTCCTGGTAGAAATCTACTTTGTCATAGTGTATAATCTTGGTGATAAGTTGCTGTAATCTCTTTCCTAATGTTTTGTTTAAGATTTTTTGCATCAATATTCATTAAAGAAATAGGTCTAGAATGTTTTTCTTAGTTTTGGCCTCCCAGGTTTAGGTATAAGCACCATATCTGTCATAAAAGGAATTTAGCAGGATTCCTTCCCCTATTTTCCAAATAGTTATATAGTATTGGAATTAATTGTTCTTCAAATGTTTGAGAGAATTCACTTATAAATCCATGAGGCCCTGGAGATTTTTTCTTGGGAAGTTCTTAATGGTTTATTCAATTTTTTTTTCTAAAATGGGACCATTAAGTAATTTATTTCCTTTCTGTTAATCTGAGCAATCTATATTTTTGTAGATATTAATCCATTTAACTTAAATTATCAGATTTATTGTCATACATTTGGCAAAAAAAAACCTAATTATTGCTTTAATTTCTTCTTTGTTGGTGGTAAGTTCACCCTTTTCATATTTGATACTGGTAGTTTGTTTTTTTCTTCTTTTTTTCTAATCAAATTAAGCAAATGTTTATCTCATGTTGGTATTTTTGTAAAATTAACTCTTAGTTTTGTTTATTAGCTCAATAGTTTACTTAATTTCAATTTAATTAAGCTCTCCTTTGATTTTCAGAATTTTCTGATTTGGATACATAGAAAATTGACTCAAATTTATAAGAATACTAGCCATTATTTTGGTATAGGGTATTAGATATTGCTCATTGCCTAGTTTCTAACATACTTTTTTCCCAGTTTTCCCAGTAATTTTTGTCAAATAGTGAATTCTTATCCCAGAAGCTAGAGTCTTTGGGTTTATCAAACACTAGATTAATATAGAGTCATATTGTGTCTTGCAAACCTAACCTATTTCCTATTTCACTAATTCATTACTCAATTTCTTAGCCAGTATCAAATAGTCAAAGAACATGAACAGACAATTTTCAGACAAAAATATTAAAGCCATTCCTACCCATGTAAAAATATTCTCTAAATCACAATTGATTAGAGAAATCAAAATTAAGACAACTCTGGGGTATCACTATGCCCAAAGTGATATCAAATTGTGTGTACTCTTTGATCCAGCAGTATCTCTATTGCTTTTATATCCCAAAGAATTCATAAAAAGGGGAAAGGATGCACATGTGCAAAAATGCTTGTTACAGCCCTTTTTGTAGTGGCAAGGAACTGGAAATTGAGTGACTGCCTGTCAGTTGGGGAATGGCTGAATAAGGTATGATATATGGATGTAATTGAATATTATTGTTCTATAAGAAATGATCAGCAGGATGGTTTCAGAAATGCCTGGAGAGACTTATATGAACTGATACTAAGTGAAGTGAGTAGAATCAAGAGAAGAATGTATATAGTAAGAACAAGATAATACGATTATCAACTCTGATAGAATTAGCTCTATTCACTAATGAGTTGATTCAGGGCAATTCCAATAGACTTGTGATGGAGAGAATATCTGCATCCAGAAAGAGGACTATGGAGACTGAATGGGAAACACCACATAGTATTTTCACTTTTGTTGTTGTTGTTGTTGTTGTTTACTTGCTTTTTTTTTTTCTTTCCCATTTTTTCCCTTTTTGATCTGATTTTTCTGGTAGAGCATGATAAATGTGGAAATAGTTTTTAAAAAAGAATTTCTGATTTGGCATTTAATTGGAGATTGTTCATTTGTTCTTTTTTCTAGTTTTTTTTAGTTGTTTGCCCAATGAATTCATCTTCATATATTTTATTCATGTGGCTATCTAGAGATATAAAATTTCCCCTAAGAACTGCTTTGCCTTCATCACATAAGTTTTGTATGTTATTTCATTATTGTCATTCCCTTGCTTGAAATTATTGAATGTTTCTATGATTTGTTGTTATATCTACTCATTTTTTAGTATTAAATTATTTGGTTTCCAATCAATTTTTGGTCTATTTTTATTGGCCCTTTATTACACATAATTTTTATTGCTTCATGAACTGAATAGGATTTATTTACTATTTAAATGCATTTTGATGTGAGGGCTTTATCCCCCAAAACATGGTCATTTTTGTATAGGTGCTATTACTGCTGGAAAAAAAAAAAAGGTACATTCCTTTCTTTCCCCATTCAAGTTTCTCCAAAGATCTATCATAACTAACTTTTCAAAAATTCTGTTCACCTGCTTAATTTCCTTTTTGTTTATTTTGTGGTTAGATTTAAGCTAGATGTCTTAAGCTAGGAAATTATTATACTATGAATGTTTGTGGGTTCTGTCAATCCAAAATCTATTCAGAGGTTTGATGTAACATTGGTTCTAATCCCTTGCTCTTGCTTTCTGGATTTTATTATTATATGGAAATGTTATTATTTTTTGTTGATTTAGTTTATAGGTGCAACTATCTAGAAGCTATTGTCTGAATTAATTTCTCTGCAATTCCTAGGGCTTGCTGAATAAATCATCAATAAATCATCACTCTAACTCATTTATTGAATTTTTATTTTGTTTTGTTGAGAAAATAAGTATCTATATTGATAAAGTACCAACAATAGAAGTCATCATGACTTCTAACATTCCATTTAATTCCAAATCTATGATCCTATGATCCAGTTTTGAGCTTTAGAATAGCTTTGCCAAAATTGTCAACAAAGCCTCATTTTTAGCAGATGAAATCATTTAGGGTAGGCATAATATTTTATACTGTATTTAAGAATTGGCTTAGAGATAGAAAACAGAGTAGGAATAAACTGAAGTACAAATAAGAGATTTCTAGAAATTAATAATCATTTTAAAGTAAAGTATTTCTAACTGGTCTGAAAAAGAGAGGGTGCAGTTTCCAGTTTATATTGCAGATATTAGGGACAAAAGGTTGGGTTTGGAATAATGAGATTTGAATCTCAGATCTAAGATTTTATAGCCATGTGATCATGGATTAATCATTTGACTTCCATGAATGTCAGTTTCCTTATTTATACACATGGATAATAATAATTAGATGATCTATCTCCCAGGGTGATTGGGAGGAAAGCATTGTTAAAAACTTAAATTTCATAGCTTGATGGATTTGCAACCTCATCAATATGGGTTCTCCCTCCTGTAGTGTACATATCATAACTCAGCCATTCCTCCACAACCTATGTAGTCAACATGAAGTACATACAGTGTAGTGATTTGGAATCAGAAAGATTTGATTTCATATCCCACCTCAGACATTTAATTTGTGGTGTGACCCTTTGCAAATGAATTAAAATCTCTTTACCTTTGTTTCCTCATCTATAAACTGAGGGTTTGGATTAGATAGCTTCTGAGTTCCCTTTCAAATATAAATCTGTGTTCCTGTGATCCTATAACTTGTCTATCTCTTCCTATAAACACTCCAACAAAGAATTCACTCAGTGAGCTGAGAAATATAGAGGTGAAGAGAATATTGATTCAATTATGGAAGAAAAGAGCAAGGGTAACTGAGGAAAATTTGGAAGATCTCAAGTGTTTCGATATTGTTTAACATCAGCACCAAGAAAAATCATGATTTTTTAAATTTTAGCTCTTAATATTAAACATGATTATTTATTTTTTTCTTTTTAAACTCATTATTGAATTAATCAATCAATAAACATTTACTTAATGCTTATTATACATAGTAGACAGGCTGAGACAGCCAGAGAAAATGCCTGAAATCAAGAAATGGAATGTATTGTTCGTAAAGCAGCCTGGACCCAGTATCACTGAATTAAAGATTATGTGTTAAAGAGTAAGGTATGAGTGATTGAAAGCATAGAAGGATTCTCATTTATGAAGGGTTTACAATGACAAAGTATCAATTTAATAACAATGATCAACATTTCTTCCAAGCTGATATAACGATATGATTTTTTTCCTTATCTAGCTTCATATTCTGTAAGTGTAGTTGAATACAAATAATACTGACCTTAAATAAGAGAAGTGGAGTGGTATGATAGAGAAATACTTGGACTAGAAGGCAAGAACACAGTCTTTGCTAACTCTCTAGTTAGTCATGTGCAAATCACATTACTTTCCTAGACTCAGTTTCCATATCCCTAAATGAAGATTAGATTAGATTGTGAAATTAGCAAAAAGAAAAATATGGCTATATGTAAAGTTAAAAACCAGGACGCTTTTTATACTAAAATAATATATCTATAATTTATAATATATAATATATGTAATACATATATAGATAGATTTCATATATATATAAAATTGGAAGAGACTTCAGAGGCTATCTAGCCCAGCACCTTCATTTTACAGATCAGGAAACTTGTGGTCAGAAGAGTTAGGTATATTCTTTTTCTATATACTTATATATGCATGAATGGTATTCTACATTGGACTATAACTTCATTGAAGACAAGGGCTGTTTCTGATTTGTTTTGCATCCCAAGCACTTAGTAGTGCCTAAAACATAGTAAGTGCTTAATTCTTATTGATTAATGCCTCAAGGCAATGTTTACTCCACAGGTCATAAACATCAAAAACAGGAATTGAACCCAGCTCTTTTCAATTCAGTTAGTATTCTTTCCATTATATCATGTTGCTCCTTTCAACAATTTTCTAATCATAAGTAGCAATTGGAACATACTTTAGGGTCTGTCGACATGCAAATGGAGAGAAGAGAAGGCAAAAGACTCCTATTTGAAACATCTTAATGTGGGTTTCTTTTTGTCATTGTAGTTTTTAATGTTTAATATAAGAATATTGGCTCACTCATGAGAATTACTCTCATAGAGTTCTAGAAAAAACAGATATAGTTCTGTTTCCCAAGCATAAATTCCCCATTGCTCAGTCTATGCTTTGTGTTTGTGTCATCTCTATTTCTATTATAAGCATCTTTGGAGCACAGCCAATGAAGTGTTTGGATCTGAGAGATGTAATATCTTGAATGAGATACAGAAAAGAGTCCAGAGTTACTGAATTGAAGAATGTATTTTGAGAGGAGTCAAGTACAAGAAATGTAGAAAGTGAACATGTTAAAAAAAAAAAAACCCTTTTGAAAGCTATACAGCAGTGTATATTCGATTCCAAAGGTTAGCATTAGAGCTGATCTAAAGCTGATCTAATCTAAATAGGTTAGAGGGTGATATTGTCAAACCTGCGTTTTAGCAAGATCAATTTGACAGCTAAATTGAGAGTAATTTGCAGTAGGAACTAACATAAGATAAGGTATCAACCAACAGTCTTCTGTGATAGTTCAGGGAGGAGTTGTTAAGGATTTGCATTAGGATGTCAATAATATCAAAGGAAAGAAGAGACTTTACAATGGTAGAAATGACGACTTAACCCTTCACTGAATATGGCAGTGAGAGTGAGAAACTGAGGATAATATTTAGGTTGTGAGCCTAAATAACTGAGAGGATGATGGTTATCCTTGATAGCAATAGAAACAGGGAGAGGTTTTGGGGAAAAGATGCTCAGTTTTGGACATGTTTAGCTTAAGATATCTATGGGACTTATAGTTCAAGATTATAGACATAAAATTAAAGCTCACGATAGAAGCTAAGTCTTCTCAAGTACATTGGAAAGTCATCTGCAAAGAGAAACTAATTGAAACCATGGAAGCTGATGAGGTCACTAAGTAAAAGAGTATAGAGAAAGAGGAGAACCCAGAAGACCTTTATATGTTAAACCAAGGAGAAACAGAAAAGGTGTGCACTTGAAAGCACATACTCACACACAAAATCATTCATTATATTGGCTCTTTGTTAGCTGAATGCAAATTATTCTTTCTGATGTATACAAAATGATTTCTGGGGTTAAGGTAAGTCTTTCTGAGGAATCCATACTAACTGTCCAAAAAAAAATTTTTTTGTATAGTTCATTTCAACTCTAGTGATGTATTACAGCTGTTCAGCTAATGCAACCAAGAACTGGGATTGACTAGTTAAGGGACTTTGGACATATTTTAGTGGAGGGTCAGTCTATGATTGTTCACCTGTAGCAGAGGTCACCATTACTAATGTCATTTAATGAGTTTCCAGGAAAACCCTTGTGCTATAAGAAATAACACAAAGGACAGTTTTCAGAAAAACCTGGGAAAATCTATATGAACTGATATAAAGTGAAATAAGCAAAACCAGGAGGCCACTGTACACAGTTACAATAATATTGTAATGATGATGATCAACTGTGGAAAATTTAGCTAATCTGATCAAGACAATGATCCAGAACAATTCCAAAAGATTCATGACAAAAAATGCTATCCACCTCCAAGAAGAGAACTGATGAATTCTGAGTACAAATTAAAGTATAATTTTGTCACTTTGTTAATTTTTCTTCCTTTTTTGAAACATAGCTAATAGTATTGCATGATTTCACATATAAAATTAATAAGATTTTGCTTACCTTCTAAATAAGTGGAGGAAGAACTGAAGGGAAAAATTTGGAACTCAAAATTTTTCTTACTGTTAAATAAGAATATTTTTTAAAGTATGTTGCCAATGTTTTTTTTTTCCCCTAGGAAACTATGAAGTAGTGATTTTTTAAAAGCTTATATGGAGTGTGGAAAGAGAACTATTTGTATGTTATATTCTTAGCTTACTTATGGTTCAAACAATTTCAAGGTTTTGGTAAGAAATTCTCTCCAAGAGGTTTCTGGTTTCTTGTTGATTTAGAAGATAGACATATCTTAAGCCACATCATCCCTATTTTCTCCACTTCCTTACTTTTAGAAATTACCAATTTGTGAAGAAAGTAATGTTATTGGAAGCAGTCTCGTGATAGGAGTCAGGGTTTCCTAATTCATGAGACTTGGACCTTTCTGCCCTGACCTTAGACAGCCTCTAATTCCTAAGGTTACATATCTTTAGTTCTTTGTCCTCCACTTCCCCCTCCCTATCTCTAAGTGCTTGTTGCTTCCTGTGGGATTCTTACATGCCCTTTCAGGACAACTGACAATGGCCCAAGATGCAATGGAAGACCTTGGCCTTTTTGAAGCTAAATTCTTTCTCAGGTCTTAGTTTTACCAAGTCAACACTTATTCAGGAGTCAAAGGCTAAATAAGAAGTCAGGTAAAAGATAGCTTACTTTGCCTTCACAAAAGAATCAATCATGAAGTAGAAGACCCTCAAAGTTTCAAACCAGAACATAAACAATTGCTATTTACACTTACTGTGAACCATTGAAAGAATAAGCAAGTGAGGCTTGAGTGAGATCTAACATTGGCCAAGAAAACTAGAGTGATTTGGGTTTAAAGGCATAGTTGAGTAGTTCCCTTTGAATCTCGATGGGCTTTATGAAAACTTGTTTTTTCAGAGCTATATTTCAAGACATCATAAATGAAAATTCTACTTCTACATGTGTGACAGACAAGTTGTTTAATCCAATGTAACTTGACAAACAATTATAAAGTGGCTACTCTGGGCATGACAAGGAAAAAAAATAAGAACGAAACCGTCTCCATCTCCTTGAAGCTTACATTCTATGTGGGGTACACAATAGACATAAGGAAAAGTAGACAAAGATGGTAATTCTAGATTAAATATAGTGCTCTGAAAAACTTGTCATGACAGAAAGCACTAACAAACTGGAGAACACAAGAAGGATATTAAAGGGGAGTTGGAGACAAAGCTGATCTTTGGAAGAGGGTAAGAAATAGAAGTAGAGATTAGGAGGGAAAACATTCTAAGCTATTCTAATCAATAGCTTATACAAATGAACATACAACTAGGGCATAGAATTCAAGTTCTGGGAACTGTTAATTGTCCATTTTCACTAGACCTACAATGTATAAAAGAGAATGTCAAATAAAACTGAAAAAAAATAGTTGAAATCAGAGCCAGAAAGACATAAATGTCTGATTGAAGAGTCTGTATTTCATCATAGAGGAAATAGAAAAACAATGAAGAGTTCTGAAATGGAATCTGATACAGTCAGATGTACCTTAAGAACATTATTTTTCCATCTGTGTAAAGAATGGATATAAAGAGGAAAATACTGAAAACAGAGAAACCAATCAATATTAATAACTCACAATTATATAATGTTTTAAAGTTTATAGTGAAATAGGTATTTAAAAGAATAATTATCCTCAGACTCAAAGAGTTCTTAAATGATATATCTAAAATTACACAATTAGTGATGTCAAATCTGGAATTTGAAATAGCCTCCTAAGCTTTGATTCAGGGTAATGATCAAAGGATTTCAGTTTTTTGGATGAATGTGAAGTAGCCCTGGTCCCTTAGAGTCCCAGAATTAGCCTGAAAGAAAGAATTAATATGTTATCAGTGATTTGAAGGACGAAACAGAAAAGATGCTCAATGATAAGCAGGTAATACAAACTATATCAAGAACTATATGATACAACAGGTGATGAAAATCAATATTTTACTTTTATAATAGCATTTTATTTTTCTAAATCCATGCAAAAATAGTTTTCAACATTTACCTTTGCAAAACTTTGTGCTTCAATTTTTTTTCTCACTCCTTTCCCCTCCCCCTCTCCAATATAGCAAGCAATCCAATATAGTTTAAATATGTGCAATTCTTCAAAACATATTTCCATATTTGTCATGCTGCACAAGAAAAATCAGATCAAAAGGGGAAAAAATGAGAAAGCAAAAAACAAAAAAAAACAAGCAAACAAATAATAACAAAACAAGGTGAACAACAAAAAGTGAAAATGCTATGCTTTGCACCCATTTAGTCTCCAGAGCTCTCTCTGTGGATGTGGATGACACTTTCCATCATAAATCTATTGGAATTGCCTTGAATCACTTCATCGTTAAAAAGAGCTAAGTCTATTGCAATTAATCATTACATAATTTTATTGTCAATATGTACAAAGTTCTCTTGGTTCTCTTCATTTCACTTAGCATCAGTTCAGCCTACTCATCATTTCTCATTGAATAAAAATATTCCATTATATTCATATACCATAACTTATTAAGCCATTCCCCAACTGATAGGCATTTACTCAATTTTCACTTTCTTGCCACTACATGAAGAGCTGCCATAAATATTTTTATACATGTCGGTCCTTTTCACTCTTTTATGATCTCTTTGGGATATAACCCCAGTAGAAATACTTCTGAATTAAAGGGTATGTACAATTTGATAGCCCTTTGACCATAGTTCCAAATTGCTCTCCAGAATTGTTGGATCATTTCACAATTCCACCAACAATGCATTAGTGTCCCATTTTTTTCATATCCCCTCCAATATTCATCATTATTTTTTTCCTACCATTTTAGCCAATCTGAGAGGTATAAAGAGGTATCTCAGAGTTTTCTTAATTTGCAAAATCAGTATTTTAAATCTAGCTAAACAGAAATACTGGGTCAAAGATATATATATATATATATATATATATATATATATATATATA
>JAJPUD010007402.1:85162-108440 GCA_023553655.1 Myrmecobius fasciatus | reverse complement strand
ATTCATTTTTATGAGATTTTGAGTTCTAAATTCCCCCCTCTCTTTTTTCCTCCTTCCCCTCCTTCTACCCCCTTTTTAATTTGGTAAGCAATCTCATATAAATTATATATGTAATGCGAGCTATTATTAGTATGGATACTGAAGATCTCAAACTTACTAAAATAGCTTATTTTTTTGCCTTTTTAATTTTAAGGTTCTTCTAAGATAGGGAGTCTTGAATTAGGGTCCATGAATTTGCTTTTTAAAAATATTTTCATAACTACAAACAATATAATTCAATTCCTTTATAATTTTATGCATTTTCTTTTCTGTGTTTAATTTTTCTGAGAAAAGTTTCACAGACTTCACCAGATTATCAAAGGGTTCCATGACACAAAAAGTTTTATGAACTTTTGGTTTAAAATGAATGATTTCAACCAGATGAAAAATCCCATAAGAGGACTTGGAATCACCCTAGGCATAAAATTTCATTTGCTTAAGAACTCAAAAGTTTAATATATACATGAACTAGACTGACATGCTCTTAGGATATGGGCATGGTCTTGGACTGCTGCCTGCCATGTTCTTTTATCTGGGCTCTAATTCCTGATTCCATTATTTTCTGGAATTCTCTTGATTCCTATTTAATACTAATTTTATATCCAGGTCATCTTATTGGAACTTCCTCAAGTCCTAGACTTAGATCCTGTCTGAATTATCAGTACTTCTTTAAATTCTAAGAAAATACTTCTATAAGCATGGAAGTGAATAAGTGCCAAGAGATAAGACTAGAGAAGATAAAATATCAGAAGATAAAAGCAGATTCTTGGTGCTATCTTTCCCTCCCTTCTTCTCTGCCTGTCTCTATCCTGCCTTTTCCCTTTGCATATAAGATTGGAGCATGCTTAAAGTTATTAAGGCAACCTGGTTACAGAAAAATAATGGGATTACAGTATTAGCCTAGGAGCTGTGACTCTTGGTCCCATATGGATCCTTTTCTCTGCTATTTCTCTTTTATTTTAGAGAGCAATTAAAAAAAAACCATAACAATTTGAAACCTCTAAATCAGAATTGAATTATCATTGCCAGGACACCATCAAATCTCTTGACCTATTTAGATTCTGTGGGTTACAGCTAGCCACTAATATTTCCTCTTCCCTCCATCTGTATTTACAATTAAAGTCATATATAACCTCAAAGCACTTAAAATCAATCTTATTTTTTTTACTACTATTGAAAACAACAAATAACCTCCTTAAAAGAAACAAAGAACTTAAGATTTAAACATCCATGTTTTCAGAAGAAAAGGGAAGGTAGAGGGAAAAGAAAAAATTCACCAGGTTCTTATATTCTTTGATATAGGAAAGTTCACTAGAGATCAAAATCCTACATGTTCTGGTCATTACTGCCTTGTCTGCTCCTAGTAGATGAAAATGCTGGTTTCCTAAAGCATGAACTTACTCATTATCATTTTCCTCTAAACTTGCTGTCAGTCTTACATGCACATGTATTCATCTTTCTCCTCCTTTATGTTTCAGAGCAATTAGAAGCCACCCATTCTGTCAAGAAATCCAAGTCCTGTCCTCAGCACACTATTTTTCTTATATATAAGAAATTACATCTGGGACTAACTGGCTTTGATGTATTTTCAATGTGACTTTGGATACCTTGAAAGCAGTGTGAACTGCATTGATATGAAGACTTCCTCTCTGTCTTTAATGGCCTGTAGATAAATAGAAAATAATACTCATCAAGGTGTCAAATCACTTACCTGAAAACCATTGCCAAAAAAAAAAATTTAAAAGAACCTGCCAGAACAGATGCCAGTTTTATCAGGTCAAGAATGCCTGGACTTTTATGGAAAGATTGACTAGATGCTTTAACATTCCCTTTAAAAGAATTTTAGGTCATTGACAAAAAAATTAAGAAACATGATCAAAGAACAGAAAAACATGGAAACCACTAGTTCCTGTTATGTGCAAATTGTTTTATTTTAAACATATCAGAGAGTTCATATGTTAGTTTCCAAAATGTTCAACTTGTCTGCATCACTCAACTTTTTTCTTCTCTTTTTTGTGTTTTTAAATGTTTCATTAATGTTCTTTTCTTCATTTAATTTTTTTTCTTTAGCACCATTATCACAACCTCTCTTTTTGCCTCCCTCTTTAAACTCCATTAACTCTCTGTCAACCAAAAATAAATGAAAGCTCTCCTTGTAACAAATAAGCAAAGAAAGAATCAATAAAGGCACACACATATATACATACACACAATGTCCCCAACTAAAAATAAATTCTTATTTCATTCTCATCTAGGCCATCACCCCTTTATCTAAACAGAGAAGCATGATTCATCATTGATCTTCTGAATTGTGACACAGTCACTGAATTAATCAGTTCTTAATTCTTTCAAGAATTGTCCTTTACAACCTTATAGTGATTATAGAAATTGTCATCCTGCTTCTATTTACTTCACTCTGAATTAATTCACATTCTATCTTCCTAAGTTTCTCTGAATTCATCCTTTTCATATTTTTTGATGTTTTGTTTTGTTTTGGTTTTTTGTAAAGCAACTGGGGTTAAATAACTTACACAGGGTCACACATCTAGGAAGTGTTAAGTATCTGAGGCTGAATTCAGGTGCTCCTAACTGCAGAGCTGGTGCTCTGTCCACTGTACCATCTAGTTTCTTCCCCCCCCCCTTTTCATACTTTTATGGCATAATAATATGCCATTACATGAATATAGTACAATTTGTTCAGTTATTTCCCAACTGAGGGGAACATCCTTTGTTTTTATTTCTTAACTACAAAAAAAATGTCACTATGAATATTTTTGCATTTATGGGTCTTCTCCTACTTGCTATAATTGCTTCTTCTTAATCTCCTTTGCTGTATCATGCTTCCTAATTGTAACTGTTCTTCAAGGCTCTGTCCAGATTCTTTTCTCTTTTCCCTCTGCACACTTCCTCTTTTAGCAATAACATAAGCTCTCAGAGGTTTAACTATGCAGATAATTATTTGATTTTCATCTTCAGCCTTGATTTCCCTCCTATCTCCAGTCCTACATCACCAAATGCCTTTTAGATGTTTTGAATTGGATATTCTGTAAGATCTCAAACTTTCAATCTAAAACAGACTTCATTATTTCTCACTTTTTCCCAACCTTCCCTTTTCCTAACTTTCCTATTACTATTGGGGGCACCAGCATAAGCTTGCAACCTCATTGTTGTCTTTGAAAACTCTGTGAGTGTCTTTCACTCACAGTCATCCCACATATCTAATTTGGTGTCAAATTTTGTTATTATTTTTATCTTCATACCATCTCAAGTACACAGTCCCTTCTCCTCACTCAGTTATTGCCCTTATACAGATAGTCATATCTATCACTTGAACTATTGCAGTAGCTTTCTGATTGGTTTCCTTGCTTTAAGTGTCTCCCCACTTAAATCCTTTTTCCAACCAACTGTCAAAGTAATTTTAAAATATAGGAATAACTATGTCAACCTCCTATTCAACAAACTCTTATATCTCCCTATTACTGCTAGGATTAAATAAATATAAAACAACTGAAATAGACTTGGCTCTTTTCAACAATGTAGTGATTCAAGGAAATTTCAACAGATTTGTGATGGAAAGTTCTATATACTTCCAGAGAGAGAACTGTGGAAATTGAATGTGGATCAAAGCATAATATTTTCACCTTTTTCTTGTTGTTGTTTTTTTTTCTTTCCATTGTTTTTTTTTATTTTTGTCACAGAGCATGATAAACATGGAAACACGTTTAGAAGAATTGCACATGTTTAATCCATATATAATTGCTTCTCTCCTTAGGGAAGGAAGGGGGGGCAAAAGAGAGAAAAATTTAGAACACAATGTTTTGCAAAGGTCAAATGCTGAAAACTATCTTTATAGATATTTGGAAAAATAAAATACTATTAACAATAAAATAAAATATTTTAAAATTCTAAAAAATAAAATAAAATAAAGATAAAAACAAAATACTATGGCCTTTAGAGTCCTTCATAACTTGGTCCCTTCCATCTTATCAGTTTTCTTATATTTTCTACTCTCTACATACTTCATAATAACAACTATCCTGCTCTTTCTGTTCCTCACATACAACACTTCATCTCTGAACTCCAATTCTTTGCCCTGTCTGTTTCCTGTGCTTAGAATGCCCTCCCTCCTCACTTCTGACTTTTGGCTTCCTTGGTCCCTTCAAGACTCAACCCAGTCTATCTCCTTTCTTCTCCCACTGCTAGTCCCTTCCTTCTAAGATTACCTTCCACTTACATTATGTGTATATATATATATATACACATATAGAGAGAGAGATATAGATATGTACACATACATGTATAACCACACACATATACAATAATATATAGATAGATAGATAGATATAGGTATATAGTTATTGTTCCCTATTAACTTTTTTTTTTTTGCTTGAGGCAGTTGGGGTTAAGTGACTTGCTCAAGGTCACACAGCTAGGAAGTATTAAGTGTCAGGACCATTGCTCTATCCACTGTGCCATCTAACTATCCCATATCATTAACTCTTTAAACATGCTTGACTGATTGACTAAGGCATCTTTGGGGCCAAACTTTTTCCTCCAACTCTCTTCTTATACTTGTGGAATTGCTTTCCTTTTTGGGGTTTATTTCTTATGCCCCCATCAAGACTCTGGACTTACTCTCCCAAACCATAATATATTCCCAGAGCTCTGTTAACTAATCTCTACCCAGAGATTCTAGGAGTACCCCTAAAGACTTAGACAGATTTTTCTCCAATGCTATAAGTTCAAATCTCCAGTTCAATATATTCTCCCCAACATAAAATCCATAGTGATTATTACCTCAATATAATTTAACTAATTGATAATACAAAGGGATATTTATAGAGAGAGGTAATAAAAACAGAAATAAAAACATTTTTTTCATTACCTGGGTGTACAATCTACCCCATACCACTTTGGTTACTGAGAAGAGTGGGTTCAAACTTAATTTTCATAAAGTATTTGTTCCACCAAGTTCACTTATGAATTTGGTATAATCAATAAACAGAGTTAGTTCCTTGATTATAGGGCCTTGCTTCTTGGTTGTATGGGCCAATTTACTGGTACATAGACACCCAAGACTGAGTTGATGAATCTCAAACTATAGTTGGCTTCCAGCTCCCAGACCTCTGGCACTTCAATCTCCGAACCATTCAAAATTCACAAGATTTTAGCCTAATAATAAGTTGAGATCCACCACTCCTTCAGCTAAGGGAAAGAGAATAAACACAAAAGAGAAAGAAGAAACAAGGAAGCCATGGGCTTACAGAACTCATGGAAATGGGTCTGGGTAGGGTTATAAAAACCCCAAGACTTCTCCAACTGGAAGGTTGCTCCTTACTTGGAATTAGCCAATTAAGAAAGAGAAAATACCTTGGCTAGTTGGTATATTTTTAATACATTCTTAGTCAGTTGCAAAGCTCTTCTTTCCCCCCTCCACCCCATTTAGCAAAGAAACCAAAAATAGTCAGAATAGCATGCTCTAATTTAGAGAGTTAAGGCCCTTCTATTATATATAACGTTATGCCTTCCTTTTTGAAAGCAGGCAACCCAGTCTTTTCCACATATACTGGCAACAAGTTAGAGCAGGGTGTGAATTTTCTGAGGAAAATTAGCCAGAGGTTCCCTTTACACGAATATCCTTGACCCAAAACTCTTCATCATTTTAAACTTTATTTTTATTCATTCATTCATTTATTCGTCCATCCATCCATCATTCACTTATCTATCTATCCATCTATCTAGCACATCTCCAGGCTTAGTTTTGGATATGTGCCTCTCCTGAACTCATGGATGGTGTTGTTAGGCCCTTTTTGTTCCTTTCCCTGATTTCCTGGCTTCTGCCACTGGTTTCTCCCACCCTGACTATATCTATATTCAGAATACTGGTTTCACACCCATCAAGTGCTATGGTTTTTAGGTCCCTCCAGAGTGTTCCTTCTCAGAGAACTGTGGGCTTCTGCCCTCCTGAGGATCCCAGGTCAGAGCACTTGTAGGCTTCCAACATGTTTACCCAAACTCATGCTAGCTCTTTCTGTCAGGACCCCTCTCTCAATGTCCATTATCTCCTAATTCTCTTTTTATGTAGTCCTGGTCTACACAGAGGAGCTTGCCATTCATTTGTTTAGATTTCTTGATCATCATTTGACCTTGTACTTTTTTTTAGATCTTTTCAAGATTCTGGAGGCTTGAACTCATCTACATTACTTTCTCTGCTGGCATTTCTCAAGATTGATAGACTCTTATTAACCTCAAGAAGGCATACAGAAAACACATAATGGGAACAACTTTTTTTGTTTCTGTGTCTGACTCTGTGACTTCATCTGGGTTTTTTAGGTAAAGTTATTGAAGTGGTTTGCCTTTTCCTTCTCCAGCTCATTTTACAGATGAGGAAACTAAGGCAAACAAAGTGAAGTGGCTTTCCAGGGTCACACAGCTAGTAAGTGTCTGAGAGTGGATTTTAACCCATGAAGCTAATAAGTCTTCCAGATTCCACACCTAATACTGTACTATACCAGTACTGTACCAACTAGATGCCCAATGGGAACCATTACAGTTACTTATCTCCCAAAGCAGTATTGTTTGCATTCTAGTTCTCAGACTACTGCAGAGCAAAGATCAGTTTTCATATCTTTTTCACCAAATACATGGGATATGAAAATATTTCCATTGACAGCAAGTATTATGAAGGGTCTAGTAATTGCTTAGTGCAACAGAGTAGAAAAGGGGCACTTACAAAAGCACCCCGATGACTGGGTGCCATCAATTTGTACCAGTGTTATCCCAGATGGCCAACTTCAGATAAAAACGAAACTAAGCAGGGGTTTTGAGTAAGGTTTGTGTCCTGAAAAATTCAACAAAAGTCTATCTAACCCTGAGAACTAGGGGTGATTTTTTCAACAACAATCAAGTGGAAGGCTTACAATTCTACATCTAATCACAGCTGAAGAGTACAACAGAGAAAAGATGAAATAACCGACTGCTGGTCATTTCTGCACATCATTCCTCCCCTTCTTTTCTTTCATTCCCAAGCTTCCCATATTTTGTTCTGACCCATATGCTGGAACACATCTATGGAACAGCATAATTGTCATTTTAATCTTTAGGGGCTTGACCTCTGTGTGTTGCTAGGACAGGAGGAAGCTTCTGACTCATCTGCTATCTCATTGGTTTTGTCCCTAGTGAGAGAGAAGGCATAAGCCTATGAACCAGAAAAATAAAGTGAGGACCAAAATAGATAACTGTCTGGGTGCATGAGAATACAACACTCATAGAACCAAAGAATCCCAGAATCCCAGCGATGGGAGGGTCTTCAGAGGACATCAAGTCTAACTCCTTTCCTCTACAGTATTTCTCCAAAGTTGTTCCTCAACCTCCAATTGAAATATATCTGGGATACCAGATCTTTCACTCTCTCTCATAGGGAAAGCTCTCCATCTTTGCTTTTAGCAAACTAAAAGCAGAGTTAGAGTCAAATGTAGCATTATTCTCAGTGATATCCCCTCGAGACAGGATCACTGTCTGTTGCAAGAATTATTTAATCATTCTGAAAGATATCATCTAATTACAATAATACCCCCCACGCACAGACAAAATGACTAAATTTAGTATGAAGCAGCTGCCTTTTGATAGTTTTATTATACAGTCATGGGCAGTGGGAAAACAGTTCCCAGCAAATAACACAGAAAAACACATATGCAAAATTGTCAAAAGAGCTGTAGCATGTACACTCTAGCCTTGCTCTATCATGGCCAGGACTCCTACATCTCCCCTTAGGGTTTCAGTGAGTGACTCTGGCAGACTGGGATGTTTCTCTTCTCTATGGCATCAGCTCAAAGTCCACCAGCTGTATTCCTCCCATTGCTAGGAGCCTGAATCTAGCACCCCAGTTCCACCAAATCATTTTAAGAAAAATTGACTTTTATAAAGTGATATTTCCTCAAGGAGAACAAAATACAAAACTTCTCTCCAATAACTCAGGGGGCATAATCTCTCCAACAGCTCCTCAGTCTTTGGAAGGGATTAAGCTCATAACTTATCTCAATTCCTACATAATATAGGCCCTACGAAGTTCTTGTTTTAATGTGGTTATCATGCTAGATGAGTTCTTCCATAAGCCTGGCAGTCCTAAAGTTTACACCTGAAAATCACTCCTTGCTCCTCGGGGACATTAATTCTATATTGTTCATATTGAATTCCAATTCCATTCCTTTCACTTAGAGTATAAAAAAATGAACAAACCCCCCCAAAAGCCTGTTTATAAAAGCTCATAAGATCTGAGAGACAGAGCATGCTCTAAGACTTTTTCCCTTATAGTATGGTCTTCCATTGCACTGTGTGAGTGAAGTTGTCACAGTCTGAAGCAATGAGGGATAGAGATTTAATTCAGTTCTTTTTGAAGATGCTGTAAGTTCTAGCTATGCAGCTAATCAAAAAAAAAAAAAAAAAAAAAAAAAAAAAAAGACTTTTCCTAAACACATAGTTAGGCACTGGAAATCAGCCACAGAATGTGCCTTCATATTCACAATGTCTCCAAGGCACCTCCTTTACATGTCATGATTCTCCTGAAAGCAAACTCCTTAGAGAACTTCACATGGAGGAATTATCTCAGTTGAGCAAGTTAATATTGTCAGGCACCAGACCCCCATGACATATCAGTTATACATTTGGGAGATTTTGACTGTCAGTATACTAGGAGTGTGGGGATTAGGAGGAAAGGGCCCATTCCCTTCACACTTTTGCTTTTAAACTTGAAAAAAAAAAAAACCGCAAAGGAAATATACCTGTAATGTTTGTTCCCATGGAGTTTGTTTTTTGTAGTCCCTAAAAATCAGCTACATCAAACTTTCATTTATTTAGAATGGTGGAAAGAGTACATTTTTTGGGGGTAGCTAATTTAATATTCTAGGTAATTTGAGAATTTCCATAAATAGCATACATTAATGCTATTTTTTATAGAATTGGAACACAATTCTAAAGTCTTTTAAACAGTAAAGCTACATTGAACATCATTTAATCTTTCCTTGATGATTCAAAAAGTTCTTTAAAACCCACTCTCAAAGTTATCACATTGAATGTTTAATTATCATTTATCAGTATGGTAGATGCATAAAGAGTAGAAGTTCATGCTGACTGTAATGATCCTTTTCCAGACCTCAGAAGTTACTTCTTTTTGGATAAATTCCTGACATCAGATTAGGGTGCTTCCCATCACTGGAAGAAAGCACAGAAAGATATAGCATGGAATATGGAGCAGACATTTGAAAGAACCTAAAGTTAGCTTCTTGATATATAGATTTCAATGCTTCTTGAAGATAATGAAATGAAAACATTCATTTGTTGTGCTTTTGTGTGTAATGGTATATTTTCTAGACAAATTATTTATTTGATTAAGGCCTTCATCAACTGTGCTATTAAATGAAAATTTTTAAGGAACTATAGCTTCCCAGTATGAAATTTGAGACATATGAAATGCAAACATACCTGTGAAATATAAACAGCTTTCATTTACTTAGCCTCTATAACCGAGGCAGAACCTCTTCATTAAATGAACAAGAGAGGGACCTTACATTCCTTTTGTTTAAAGATAGCAACTCCTAAGCATTTGGGGCAACTGGACATAATTTATAGAAAGGCAAGTGAACTAGGTAACTGCTTTATTCATGAGTATACATTTCAATGCACTATGAATTAAAAATGATATTTTAAGCTACTGGTATTCACCATGTGTATGATTCATTCAACTGTCCTATAAGCACTGCTATAAGACAAGAATCTCCTTTCTTGCCTTTTGATTTATCTGCTTAAGTTTGCATCTTAAAACAAACAGAGAAGAGAGCTGATAACCAGGAAAAGGATAGTTATTCAAATTCTGGTAAAAGAATGTGCTAAATTCAGTAATATGAAAGTCAGGACTTGGTTCTATTTTTATTCAAACTGAACTTTGAATGAATTATAAGTAGGATTTGGTTTTTGCTTTTTGGTGTTTTTTGTTTTTTTTTTTTCACTGTAAAATGAGAAACAATTTGTTAGATCATTTCTATCCAGGGCCCAATCATAAATAGGAAACTCAATTAATCAAATTAAATACTTAGCTTTTAGGCTAACTCTGAGACATGCTTAACCCCATTTTGATATAAGCTATATTCAGGCCATGGAATACACCATCACAAAGCTATGGACCATACAGATACATAGATATTGCATGTATTTCTGATCACCTTCCTCGGGGACTCAATGCATACATAACAAAAGACAAAGTAGAAAAAAAGCAGGATCCCTAAACCCTTACTGGCATACCACTGCACTCCTCCTATGAGACTCATTTGGCCTTTTGCTCTTG
The DNA here is from genome assembly GCA_023553655.1 of Myrmecobius fasciatus. NCBI lineage: Eukaryota > Metazoa > Chordata > Mammalia > Dasyuromorphia > Myrmecobiidae > Myrmecobius > Myrmecobius fasciatus. The sequence goes on along the minus strand of JAJPUD010007402.1, from coordinate 98,062 downwards.
AACTCTCCCACACAATGACTTTTGTGTTCCACCAGTGTGGTCAGCTTTAAAAAGACACCAGCCTTATTTTGGGTACTACTCATGCATTAGTCTGGATGTGGGTGGAAGTCACCAGGGCAAATCTCTGGCACACTTCCTAACACTCTCCCCCTTCCTCCATTCATGTTCCTTTGCCTCCCCACCCATTGCTCTGTGTTAACAATTATTATATTATCATTTTTAAAGTCCCACTGAATAATCACTCTGACTTTTATGTGGGAAGAGAGGCTAGAATCAGCATGGTAGGATCCACATATGCAAAATGATCTGCAGTTTTATCACTGTCTCAGTTCCTTCTGCTGCAAATTACTATCCATCTATGACTACCCGTACTATGCTGGTCTTGTACATGTACTCCCATGTTTACCATAGGAAGTTCACCCAATCTGCTAGAGGTTTTCTTTGATTTCTCCTGACACAATAAGGAAAATAGCAGGGACCTCAGAATGTTCCTCTTTTATGCCTTAATGTCATCACTTGACCAACCCTTCTCTTTCATTCATTCATTTCTATGATGTTCCCCTTCACTCATGTTCATTTGAAAACTTCCTTAACTGTTAAATGGCACAGCTTGTTCACATCAACTATGTGTTTCTCCTTTGTCCTTTGGGAAATACTCATTTTCATTTTTTCAGAGATTATTATGCTTTATATTTCATACTCATAAAGACAGACTATTAATAATTAAATGATGGGCTTTTGTCTCTAGAAGTCTGGTTTTATCAAAAAAGCTTTATGTAGTTTCCTGAAGTCAATTTTGCCATATTCTATTGAGATATTTAATAGTAAAAACAACAACAGCATTTACATCAACACTTATTATTTGCCAGGTACTGTGCTAAAGAGCTTTGAAATTATCCTTTGATCTTCACAAGCCTGGAAGATAAGTGATATTATTATTCCCATTTTACAGAAAAGAAAACTGAGGCAAAAAGAAGTTAAATGAATTACCCAGGATCACACAGCTAGTAAGTGCCTTTGCTCTTCCCAACTCAGGCCCAGAATTTTATCCACTATGTTACCTAGCTAGCTCCCCATACACATATATGTATGTGTACATATATGTGTGGATATATAAATACATACACATGTGAGTATATAAATATATATGCATCTGTATGAATACATAATTTTATAGCTATTATAGTATAAGCTGGTAAAAGCTTAAAACTGAACTAAGACTTCTGGAACACTGGATAATATTGATTAAGCACAATAGGCTTTCTATCCAACTATATATCATAATCTATGCTTAAGAAGTTCTTCAACCAATTAATTATTTCTAGATGGATGGTTAGGCCAAATTATTTTAAGGGATTATGGATCTCTTACAGGATGCTCTTTGATAAGCATATCTCACTGTTTTATGCTTCACCTGACTGTACAATTTTCAAAGTTATTTATTTTGTATTATTCAGAGAATCTTGAAAAATTTTTATGTAGGATAGATTAATTAATCAATGAACATTTATTAGTCACCACTATGTGCTAGGCACTGTGCTAAGCACTGGAGATACAAAAAGAGGCAAGAAGGAGTTTACAATCTATAGGGGGAGACAAAATGGAGACAAATTATACAAAGCAAGCTATATAAATAATAAATAGGAAATAACAGAGGAAGGCACCAGAATTAAAAGGATTTGGGAAAGATTTTCTATATAAGTTGAGATTTTAATTGAGACTTAAAGAAAGCCACGGAAGTCAATGGGTAGAGAAAATCAGAGAGAGCATTCTAGTCATGGAGGATAGCCAGGAAAAAAAATAACCCAGAGCTTAGAAATGGAGTGTCTTGTTCCTGGATCAGCCAGAAAGACATTTTTACTGGATTGAAGAGTACACGTTAGGGAGTAAGATGTAATATGGGCAGCCAAAGGTAGCGGTAGACATAGTGTGAACCTTAGAGTCAAGAAAACTCATGTTCCTGAGTTCAAATCTGGTGTCAGATACTTATTAGCTGTGTGACTCTGGGCAAGTCACTTAACCCTATTTGCTTCAGTTTCCTCATCTGTAAAATGAGCTGGAAAAGGAAAGGGCAAACCACTTCAGTATCTTTGCCAAGAAAACCCTAAATGAGGTCATGAAGAGCACTATACAACTGAAAAAAAATGTCTGAAGAACAAGAACACAGTGTAATAAGACTGGAAAGGAAGGAGTAGATTAAGCTATGAAGGACTTTGGATGTCAAACAGTGTATTCTATATTTGATAGATACACTTTTTTACTCAAAAATTCGTAAAAGGGACATTTAGCTCTACCAATTCAAGAGCTTTTTAGTAACCAATAACTGTGCTTCACAGAGCATGTACGTAATAAGCAATAATGTTCATCAATATTCCATGGAGCTTTTTGAGCACAAGGTGAAAAATCTGCTTTTATTGACTAAGAGCTCTTAATGATGATAGCAATTATCAGCTTAAATGAAAACAGTCAGTTGAAAAATTAAACATAGACTCACAATTTACTAGTTGTTGATCTATATTACCCTTTTCCCTTCAGCTCTGACATTCTGGAAGTTAGTGTTGTAAAATAAGCAAAAATAATCAGATCTGGAATAAGTAAAAAAGACTGTCACTAAACAAAAATGAGAAGCAATGAAGAAAGAGGACTTCACAAAAAACTGTAGATATGACTTTCAATTATCACAACTAGGCCAAGAGAAGCAACTGATGGTTCATAAGCTGCAAGTATTTCTTTAGATACATATAGAAAGAGAGGAACACTTTGTTCTTCCAGGAAAAGAAAAAAAAAAAACCCTAGTATTCTTTGCTACTGGCAGATATACAAGGTATCCCAAAAGGCTTAATGCAGTTTTAAGCTACAATGGCTTAAAACTGCATCAAGTCCCCGAGGACACTGTATATAACAAAGGTGAACATATGGACCAGAAGGATGGAGAGCAATAATTTTGCCTCTTTTGCTTAGCTTCAGCTTTTTTGTTCAGTTTTATTTGCTTGTCAATCCAGTTTTCTTCTGTGTTGTTTGAGGGGCAGGGAGGTAAGAAGAAGAGTCCTTGAAGGAAGAAGAAGAGTCCTTGTAATAAAAGATATATATTTTTTTTAGGAGAGGCACAATAAGATCCCTATTTTAGTTAAATAGGAATTACAAGGAATTTTCTGACTTTAAATCAAATAGTTGCCCAGGAAAACAGACTACAGGTAAGCATCAGACATAGATATTCCAAAGAATACACTTACTTACAAGGCTTTTTTGGGGAGGCAGGGGGGAGCGATAATCTGGCTGTCCATATCTAAGAATGGTGATTCATAACTCCTATGGACTAAAAGAGGAGTTTGACTTGCCCTTGTCAGAAGCAGCTTTCTAAGTGCTATACAACTCCCTGAAAAAGCCATTTATTGTTGCCATTTGTACCTTCTTTTCTCTTACTCTTTTCTAAATGCCTTGCAATCTGGCTTTCAAGTTCATCCCTCAGTTGGTACTGCTAATATCCCAATCTTGTAATAATCACCTCTAATGGCCTCTTCTCAGTCATTTTCTTTCTTAATCTCTATGCAGAATCTAATACATATCACCCTCTCCTCCTGAATACTCTGTACTCTTTGAATTTTCACAACACTGATCTCTCCAAGTTCTTCTCCTACATAAATGACCACCTCTCCTCAGTCTCTTTTGTTTTCATCTATACCATGTCCATTAACTATGGGTATATTCCAGAATTCCTTTCTGGGCAGCCTTTTCTTTATATATACTCTCATTTGATGACTCCATCAGCTCCCAAGGTTTCCCTATTATTTCTATGTAGATGATTCCTCTATCTATCCAATTCAAATATCTCTCCTGATCACCAGTCTTTCCCAGATTACCAGTTACTTAATTGATTTTTCTAACTAGATGCTCCAGAGATCCCAGAACTCAATATGTCTACAACAGAACTCATGATCCTTTCCTAAAAACCTACCTCTTTTCCAAAAGTTCCTGTTATAATCAACAACACCACTATTATTTTACAATCTTAGTGTTATCTTCAAGTGCCACTAAGATCTCCTCCAGCAGTAACTCACCCAGTAAGCAGTTTCCAAGTTTTGTCATTTCTATCTCCACAGTTAGGTAGCACAATGCCTAAATCAAATCTAACCTTAAACATTTACTGGCTATAAGGTCCTGCGCATGTCACCTAACCTCTGGTTGCCTCAGTTTCTTTAACTGTACAATGGTGCTTAATAAATTCTTTCTTCCTTTTCCTTCTCTTACCTTCCCTTTTCTTCTTTCCTTCCTCCATTTCATTCTTTCTTCCATCCTTCCTTCTTTTTATCCTTCATTTCTTCTCTTATTCCCTTTCTTCTTTTTCCTTTTCTTCTGTCCCTCCCTTCCTTTCCTTCACATTTCTTCTTTCCTTCTTTAGTCTACCCTTTCTTCTTTCCTTCCTTCCTTTCCCCCCTGGATGAGTCCCTCATTACCTCTTTCTTTCCTTCCTTCTCTTCCTTCTTTTATTCCTTCCTTCTTTATTTTTATCCTTATTTTCTTCCCCTTCCTTCCTTTCTTTATTTTTTCTTCTATTTCCTTCTTTCCCTCTTCCCTTCTTTTTTTCTTTCCTTCCTTCCTCCCTAGTTGAAACCTTCATTATCTCTGGCTTGGACCATTAAAATATATTCATTTTGTTTCCTTTACTTCAAACTTCTTCCCACTAAAATCCACTTATTCAAAACATTTTTTTATTCTGAACTTAACAAACACTAAACAAAATGATCATTTCCATATTTACATATACATAGTAGAACAGAAAAAAAGGATTGCATATGAAACTGCAAATCTTTATTATATACAGCTTGCTTTTCTCAAAATAGATAACATAATCAACATGAAACTTTCAAAGCTGTCTCAATCACATATGATTCCTTCTGGCTTTCCTTCTGTTGCATTTTTTTAATGCTTCAATGACCTTTTGCTTTTTTTTTTCTTTTTGACTACCCTATCCTAAACTCTGCCCATTGTCCTCCAAACTAAAATGAAGAAAAGAAAAACAAAATCCTTGTAACAAATATGCATTATCAATCAAAACAAATTCCCACATGGGAATTGTATTTCTTCTTTTGAAAATGTATGTCTTATTGTGTGTCTTTGCTCCATTATCTCTGTCAGAGATGAATAGAATTCTTCCTCATAAATACTCTGGAATTGTGGTTGGTTATTTCATTGATCAGAGTTCTTAAGACTTTCAAAGTTATTTTTCTTTATAATGTTGTTGTTATTGTATGAATTGTTCTCCTGATTCTGCTCACTTTGCCTGGAATAAGTTCATACACGTTTTCCCAGTTTTGTGGAATGGCTGAACAAGTTGTGATATGTGATTGTGAGGGACCACTGTCGTGCTATAAAAAATGATGAGCTCAATGATCTTAGAAAAATGTAGAAAAACTTAAACAAAATAATGAAGAGCAAAATGAGCAGAACCAGTAGAACGTTGTATACAGTAACAACAATATTGTTTTAAGAATGATTTTTAATGAATACCTTATTTTAACTATTATAAATACTAAGTTAACTATAAAGGGCATATGAAGAAATATACTATCTGTGTTCAGAGAAAGAACTGATAAATATATGTATAGAATAATTTTACATATATTTACATATATCTATATTTATAGGATATATATATTCCTATTTGTATCTAACAGCAGCATCTCTGCTACTGGTAGGGGGAAGGGAGAAAAAAAGAAATTTACATGATAGTTTTATTGTATTATTGAAAGAAATAGCAAGTTATATATAGCAGATTTGCAATTTCATGTGCAATCATCTTTTTTATTATGCTATGTTATGGAAATGCTTGTTTTATTCCATAAATTAAAAATAAAATAAATTTTAAAAATAATTTCCCTTTGTTTCTTATAGCACAATAATATTCCATTGTCTAACCTCAGGAAGAAATCTGTCATAGGCAGCATTGGAGGAGGAATTTAATACAAATAATAAAATCATAGAAAGTTGAAAATATTACACAATATAAAAATCATCTTAAAAAGTGCATCCCATGCAGTGGAGATGATATTAGGATCATTCATTAATAGATTTCCCTTATGCCAAACAGCAAATGTTAATCAGAAGTAGCACAAGGACCATCAGGACTGTAGTATCACTAAGATTACCTTCAACAAAGTTATCAATCAGGATCACATAACAAAGTCATCTTTAGCCAGATAGTTTAAAAGTCATAATTCTCTAATATGCACCGTATCTCAACATCTGAATTGATATCAAGACCAGTTTTACAGCTAGTAGTAATAATAATAGCCTTATATGATGCTTAAAGTTTTAGAAGGTGTTTCACAAATACTGTCTCATTATTATCATCACAACAAATCTTGGAGTTAGCCAGCAGCAAGCAACTTTAACCTCTCCTTGTTGGGCATACCATCAGAGATGATACTAAATCTTTGCCCCTTTAGAATCTTCTGCAAGTCTATCTCATCCTTTGGCCGGAGGCTCTCTCCCTCACCTTCATCCCGGGACAGAAAATTGTCCCCAAATCAACTAATGGATTCCTTTTTTTTCCAGTGGAACATGTATTTACTTTATGAAGGATGGCAATATCACCTTCACATGACATTGGAGAGCAAAGCAGGGACAGCTATATGATGCAGGGTATAGAGTATCAGCTCTGGGATCATGAGTACCTGAGTCCAAATCTGGATTCAGACACTAAACACTTCCTACCTGTATGACCCTGAGCAAGTCTCTAAACCACAGTTGCCTCACAAAAAAGAAAAAAAAAAGAATGACAGAGAGCAAAGCAACTTCAGACAATTCCTCTAAGCTCTTTTTATGAAGGAGTTGTCCTAACTATCCTAAGGAGAATATAAATTTACCAATTAAGAGGAACCTGAACCATTTCTCTGGAATGTATAGGACATTCTTTGAAAGCAAAATCTTTAAATCCTGGGCAGTTCTGTATAAAGGACAGAATAAGGAAAGTATTCAGGGGTTAAAAGTAGACCATCCTTATCATGTAAAACTTTCTAGAGACCAGATCCAGGAAACTTGGATTGTAGAATTCTACCCTTTCATGGGTTAGCACCAATTCCTTGATGACATACAGCTTCTGTGAGAGATGTCCAACCCTGATCATTAGGAATATAATTATAAATCTGCCATTTAGCTGCCCAGGTTGGAGATGGAAAAGCCAGCCAATGTAATGGCAGAAAGTTCAGTTTTAGACCTGTTTCTCAGTAAAAATTAGTTACCTAATCAGAGGCAGTAGTGTCTATAGAGAAGAAAGACATGTTCAGTAAGAGTTTTCATGATGGTCCCTGCAGTGATGGACTTAACTGGCACTTTGATGCTGTATCTTGAATAAATACAAACTTCAGTAACGGCAAAGTACTTGTCCTGAAATGGGGGAAGAAAAGTATAATCAATTTGCCATTTAGAGGAAAGTTGGGAGGCATGATGGGTCATGCTATACTATTTTTGAAAAGCTTTAATTGGCATGAGAAGCATTGCTGAACATCATATCTGCTGTATCATCCTTAGTTAAAGGAATCCTGTGGTCCCATCATAACATAGCAGAACACCTTCCATGTCTTTATTGATGTTGTATCTAATCTCTGCTTTTCTTGTAAGGGCATAAAAACAGCAGAGAGAGTGTGTAATTGTTCCTAACCCAAGAGGGAAAAGCATTTGATTATCTAGACCAATTTGCCAAGTACAGACCACTCAGACAGACCCATAGTCAATGCCCAGAAATCAGTATAGATGAAGATCTTAAGCTTCCTCATTTTGCAAGGCTCTTTTACATGTGTGGCAGGTAAAATGACTGAGGTAAACAAAGGTTCTATTTTCCAGTCATGTTGATTTATTAAGCAATGCAGGCCAATTGCCTAGCAAAGCAGATTAGACCTTTTTAGCTTAAGCTAAGGACTCCCAAAATAAGAATAAATAAGAGAATCTTTTTATACACTATTAACAATTAAACAACTAAAACCAATTAATTAAAAGGAAATAATATATTAGGTAATCTTATTTCTGTTTAGAGAAAAGATTAAGGACTTTTCAAGTCTGCAAGGGGAAAGTGAACAGATGAAATTCCCTGAATTCCAAAATAGAGGTCTGCAAAAAATTAAAGGAACATGGAAACAATAGCTGATTGATTAGCATGAGGATAGTTTTAAGATAAGACATATGGATTTTTTGAGATGTACAACTGTGAGACAATTTCTTGCAACAATCTTTGTATATAATCAAGTTTCTGGTCAGCATAACCTAGTTGCTTGGTTAAATATCTCTAAGCAGCAAGGAGAGGTAGTTCAGTTTCTCAGATACTTAGGACAAAGTTCAAAAATGCATCAAAGTTTTCACTCGATTCCCACAAATGAATAAAGTTTTCTCAGAGCATAGAATTTAGAACAGCCCCATAATTGAATAGAAAAAAAACTGAGCTAGCTCTAGAAGTGAATCATAAGATGGAGTCAATAAGATTTACTCAGTTCCCACAATTAACCACTAGCTGTCTTAATCCCCTAAATTCCCTTGTATACTTGCCACATGTCTTAAAATTCAGCTCACTCAGACTACTTGCCAGGACTCCCATTCCTAAGAGTATCCCATTTTGAGATTAATGGCTGCTGAGTTCCACTTGCATGTGCTTTCTCTCTTAGCAGGCAACATTGTCACTGAAACAAGAAAAATGCTATTCCTCAAGAATCAGGTCCTAGAGGTAGAGCACATGAGATCAACAGTGGAGGCAAAAGGCTGGGCTGAGACTGAGGGGCTCCACTTTTGGCAGTCACAACCTGTTCATAAGAGTAGTAATATCGAAGGGGCCTGAAGGAGTACAATCCTGAATGTATCATTTCCATTGTCAGTGGAACACTCTTGTCTCCTATACATCTTATTACAGAGACCATCTTGGATCACCCAACTCATAATGTGCAACTCTAGGCAAAGTATAATCTTACATCATCTGTTCAGTAGCAACTAACACCCAGTAATAGGTACCCAATTGATTTTCAAAATTGACATAATGAGTAGGTATTTGAGGAAATTTAAGGGTTCAGGAGGCTAATGATCATTTAGACTAGTCTCCCTTGGTCTCTACAAAAGGTTCTATTCAGCCTGCTCCTTAATGGCATAGGTCTCTAAAAATATAGGTTCCATAGCATCATAAAGATCCAGGGGGAAGAGACGATTGGTTGGCCCATTTTAGGGCTTTCAAATCTATACCGTGTTTAAGGAACTGCTTTAAAAGGACAGACTGGTAGATAACTCGGTGGGATCATCTAAATACCCACATGTAGAATATGGATTCTCCAGAACTAGAGTCCAATAAGCATCCAAGTCTCCTTTTTAAAACTATGGAAGAAGAAATGTTAGTAGTTTATTCCAGATTATACCTGGAATCATCTAGGCTCTCACACTTAGTATATTCCCTAAGACCTTGAGTAGCTTATACCTACTATTTCTTAGTGTTTATTGTCTACCCCTTGTCTTTCATGTGGAACCACCATAGCCTTGTCTGGTCCAGTAGACATTAAATCCTCACTAATAAAATGATGAACATCAATGTCTTAAATAAGTGAGGCTTCTTTCAGATCTTTCCCAATGGGAAAGTGATCAAGTAATCCAGTGAAAGTATACTCAATTCCTTCCTAGGGGAAAGTCATGAGAATAGAGAAAAAGGCATAGGCAGTATCAGTAATGTCATACCTGCACCCAAAGCCTGGACTGCCTTGTGTACCATGTTAACAAAGTTAGGAATGGTTACAGATCGGCATAACAATATTCAGTTGCCTATACTCCACTATAAGCTGTTGGGTACCATCTGCTTTCTTCATCAGCCATATAAGGTTATTGTAAAGGCAGTTTGTATACTGAAGTACTTCAGGCTCCATTCTCTCTCTATAACTCAGGAAGAAAATTTTTTCATCCCATTTTCTAGAACCTGTTATTGTTTTATATTAACTATATGGGATGTTTCAGGCAAATCCGAGAGTTTCTATTTGGACCTTTTCATATAACAACCAGCAAAGAAATTCCATAAACACCACTGTAGAGTTTGATTCCTAAGGATTTAAAATATTCAATCCCACAATATACTTACCCAGATTAGCTACCACAACTGTCAGCCAGACAGGGGTCTTCCAACCCATTTCTATCTCAATAATATATTCCTTCTCCCAGTGGTGTTCCATCTCAAACTCTGATTGAACTTGTGGTAACTTCATGGGCCAATTGAGAATCCTCTGGTATGATTGTCACCTAGTGTCCAATATTCTCTTAAACCCTTATATATTTGGCAGCTTACTCTTTGCAAGCCACCATGATTTGAGCATGTGGTATCTAGTCCCTTCATGATCTTAGAGTTAGACTAGCACAGGTCTTTCTCAAACAGGACATTGGATAAATCACAACTTCCCTAAGTCCCTGCCTAGTCTATAGAATGAAGAGGTTGGACTAGATATGTCCTCTGTGTTCCCTTTCAACTCTCAGTCTGATTCTGTGTTCTCATAGAGTTGTTATGGGGAGGGAAGGAGTGAAGGAGGAAGGAAAAAACAGACACACTCAGAGAAATTGGGAGAGACAGAGGTAGAGAGACAGAGGAAGACAGAGAGATAGAGAGACAGAAAGGGAAAGAGAGAGCATTTGATCTTCCCAATAACTCTGTGAGATCATAAGGGAAAAGATTTCTATATCTATGTGTTATTATTTAGTCATGTCCAATTCTTCGGGAGCCCATGGACCATAGCACATCAATACTGCCTATGGCATTTTCTTGGATTTAGTTTGCCATTTCATTCTCCAATGGATTAAAACAAACAAGGATAGAGTGACCTGCCCAGAGTTACATAAATCAATTAAATGTCTGAGGCCAGATTTGAACTCTAGTTTTCTCACTACGGGCTTAGTACTCTATTCACTGAGTCATCTAGCAGCTTTTTTAGAGCTACATGGATGTATCTATTTAAATACAATGATTCCACTAAATACAGAATGAGATATACCTATATGGGTTCTTTCCTCCCTTCCTCTCATCTCCCCTCTCCCTTTCCTTTTCTCTTCCTCTTTCCCTCTTTCTGTTTTTTTCTCTCCCTTTTTCTCTTTCCTTCTTTTTCTCTCTCTCTTTCCATCCATTCTTCTGTCTATCTATCCGTACTTTCAGGATCAAATTAATGGAAGAATTATGGAGCTATTTTAATGGTAGACATCTTCTCTGACAGGGCTGAATATGCCTTTAAATTTTTGTTATTATTAAGGAGCTGTAGCTGAATAAGGGCTGCAAAAAATTATCTGGAGAAAGTAGGTGACATAATAGATAAAATACTAGGTCTGGAATCAGGAAGATTCCTCTTTCTGAATTCAAATCTGTCCTTAAACACTTATAAACTGTGTGACCCATGGCAAGTCATTTAATTTTGTTTGCCTCAGTTTCCCCATTTGTAAAATGAGCTGGAAAAGGAAATAGCAAACCACAACAGTATCATTGCAATAAAACCCCAAGTGGGGTCAGGAAAAGTGAGATACAACTGAACAATAACAACTAGGGTAAATGCCCCAAATGTGCCCTCCAATTATGACCATAGGATGCCTTGCACAGAGAATTCTAAGAAACCATGGAGCCCTTTGCTTGTTTCCTCAGGGAGGGGGAACAGAATGCCAGGGGAGGAAGTGAAATCTCTAGTATCTTCCTATTTTAACTAATTCTTGGTAACTAAATATTATGGTGATTTTGTTGAAAAGTTTTTAAGTTCTTGGCAAGCACTTTCAATTTGGTATCCTGGGGCAAAGCACCAATCACCTGGCTCTAATTAGGCTTTGGGGCTGGATGCTGCTGCACATTCTTCCCTCTGCCATTGCTTCCAGCAGTGTGTTGATGTAAATGTGATGTTTCTAGAGCCCCAAGCAATATAAAGAAAATGCAAAACTAGCCAGTGAATGCTAAGAATATCAGAGAAGAAAAAAGAACCAGGTAATAGGTAATTTAATTTTTTTTTAATTAAAAGCTTTTTATTTACAAAACATATGAGTGATTTTTCTACATTGAACTTTGCAAAAACTTTTTTTTCCCAAGCTTTTCGCCTCCTTCCCCCCACTCCCCACCCCTAGATGACAGGTAATCTAATACATGCTAAATAGGATAAATTATATGAGAAATCCAATACATGTATACATATCTATACAGTTATCTTACTGCACAAGAAACATCAGATCTAGAAAGAGAAGAAGAAAAAAAAAACAACCTAAGAAGGAAAACAAAATGCATGGAAATATTCACAGAAAGCGTTAAAATGCTGTGTGGTGGTTCACACTCAGTTCCCACAAGCCTCTCTCTGGATGTATATGACTATCTTCATCGCAGAACAACTGGTTTGAATCACATCATTGTTGAAGAGAACCATGTCCATCAAAATTGATCATCCTATAGTCTTGTTGCTGTGTATAATGTTCTCCTGGTTCTGCTGATTTCACTCAGCATCAGTTCATGCAAGTCTCTCCAATCCTGTCTGAAATCCTCCTGTTGGTCATTTCTTACAGAATAATAATATTCCATAACATTCATATACCATAATTTATTCAGCCATTCTCCAATTGATGGGCATCCTTTCAATTTCCAGTTTCTTGCCACTACAAAAAGGGCTGCCACAAACATTTTTGCACATGTGGGTCCCTTTCCCTCCTTTAAAATCTCTTTGGGAATAGGCCCAGTAGAAACACTGCTGGGTCAAATGGTATGCACAGTTTGATAACTTTTTGAGCATAGTTCCAAATTGCTCTCCAGAATGGTTGGATCAGTTCACAGTTCCACCAACAATGTATCAGTGTCCCAGTTTTCCCACATCCCCTCCAACAGTTATTATTATCATTTCCTGTCATTTTAGCCATTCTGACAGGTGTGTAGTGGTATCT
>JAJPUD010007402.1:48421-81202 GCA_023553655.1 Myrmecobius fasciatus | reverse complement strand
TTTAGAGCCCCACCCACCCCTTTGCCCCCCCTTTCCCTTCTGTTTCCTTATAAATAGGTCTATTATTCCCTCTGAGCCAAATCTGATGAGATGGAGATTAACCAAATTCTCATTCCCCTCCCTTTTTTCCCCTCAATCATTATAGGTTTTCTTTGCCTCTACATGTGATGTAATTTCCCTTATTTTACCTCCTTTTCCTCTTCTTCCAGTGTTATCCCTTTTCTACCTCTAATTTCTTTTTCAGTTTATCATATCATAATAATCATAAAATTACAATAATCATATAATAATCATAAAATCACAGTAATCATATCATAATCATAATGTAATTCATAAAATAATTCATAAAATCAACCCTCATTCTATAATTATCTATAACATAAATATAGTTCTCAACAGTTTTTTTTTTCTTGTTACCTTTTTATGTTTGTCTTGTGTTCTGTGTTTGTAGATCAAATTTTTTGTTCAGTTCTGGTCTTTTCAGTAGAAATAGGTGAAATTCTCCTATATCATTGAATGACCATCTTCTTCCCTGGAAGATAATGCTCATTCTAGCTGGGTAATTTATTCTTGGCTCTAATCCAAGTTCCTTTGCCCTTTGGAATATCTGATTCCAGGTCCTTGGATCCTTCAAAGTAGAAGCTGCTAGGGCCTGTGTGATCCTAATTGTGGCTCCCCGATATTTAAATTGTTTCTTTCTGGCTTCTCGTAATATCTTTTCCTTGGTATGATAGTTCTGGAATTTAGCCACGATATTTCTGGGGGACTTAATTTTTGGGTTTCTTTCAGGAGGTGATCGGTGGATTGTTTCAAGGAGTATTTTGCCTTTTGGGTCTAAAGTATCAGGGCAGTTTTCTTTTATGATTTCCTGGAAGATAGTGTCTAGGTTCTTTTTTTCATCATGGCTTTCAGGAACCCCTATAATCCTTAGATTGTCTCTCCTAGATCTATTTTCCAGGTCAGTTGCTTTTCCTAGGAGATATTTCATGTTTTTCTCTATCTTTTCATTTTTTTGTTTTTGTTTGACTGATTCTTGAAGTCTCGATGAGTCATTCATTTCCAATTGTTCGATTCTAATTTTTAATGTCTTATTTTCTTCAGTTACTGTTTTTAGTTCCTTTTGCAATTGACCAATTACATTTTTGTTCATTGCATTCTTTTTCCATTTTTTCTATTTTATTTTGCAGTGATCTCATTTTGTTTCCCCATGTTTCTTCTAACTCTCTTTTAAGATCCTTTATGTAATCTTCAAAGAAAGCCCTGTGACATGGAGTCCAGTTTGCGTCTCTCTTTGGGGTTTTTTCTGGAGTTGCTTTACCTTTAGGGGCTTCAGGATTTGAGGTCTGTTCTACCCTCTCTCCATAAAAGTTGTCTATAGTGAGAGCTCTTTTTGTTTTTTTTATTCATTTTTTTTAAAGGTATGAGGTCTGTTTAAGGCAAATGTGGGACAGCTGCTTTAATTTGCCCTGGGGCAGTTCTGCTGATTGAGTTATTTCAGGTACTGGGCAGTTCTGCTGATTGAATTATGTCAGGTGCTGGGCAGTTCTGCTTTAGTTCACCCTGGGGCGGTTCTGCTGATTGAATTATTTCAGGTACTGGGCAGTTCTGCTGATTGAATTATTTCAGGTGCTGATCAGTCATACTGATTGATCACCCTAGGGTGCTGCCTAATGGCAGCTAGGTCCGATGCTCATCAGGGGTTCAGGAGTTCAGTGGTTCACAATCTACCCCCCACAAAAGGTAGACCCTCCAAACCACCTACCCACAATCAGGACAGATTGGCCCAAGAGGCCCGCAGAAGACTCCCAGGTGTGTGAAAAGCACAATGCTCCCACTCCTGTTTCGACTCCTATTCCAGCTCCCTGCTCCACCTCCCTGCCCTGGTCTCCCTTTGCTGCAGTCTGGGTTCAGCTGACCACCCCCCTGCCCAATTAAAACAGACCTGTTTTGAAGTTCTTCCAGAGTATTTTCTTCTAGAATCATGTTGTCCTCCAGATATTGTGGATTTTTTTTGCTTCAAAATCAGTCTAGAGGCTTCATATGTTGTTGGTTTGAGGGAAGGTTAGAGGAGGTTACAGAGACTCCTGTCTGATCTCCACCATCTTGGCTCCACCCCCGGAAGTCTGCAGGTAATAGGTAATTTAAGGGGTTAAAAGCACTCCAAACATTCAGATCTTCAAGAGTTTCAACTGGAGGATGCAATTGAAATAAAAGCTGTCAGTCATCTCAATTATCACAAGTGCCCTTGTTCAGTGAGAATAAAGTCAATAAATTTCCCAGAGGCCTCAGAGTCTAGTAGGCCTGGGAGCTGAAACATCCTGATATTAGGAAATGTTAACTCAAGGGTCAGTAATATATTGGCACAGAGGGTTAGAAGGTGGGGAATGGAAAAAGTAGGACTAGAGACTAGAGGAGGAAGGTTTTTCATCAAAGGTCCCTTGTCTGTGGAGTTGGGTAGGTTGTTCTGGTGATCTCATCCTTTGGAAGAACAATTGAATAAGTAGTGTTTACCTATCTACAAGTTTAGTGCTGTCTTTCGGTAATTTTCAGATACCCATATAAGAGAGATACTTCTAACTACAGAATGGATACCCTTCTGTCAAGTATTATGTTCTTGGCTGACAGCTTTATAGAATTATAGACCCTCCTCATCTACTAATTCCATGTCTTTGCACTAGCTGTCCCCTCATACCTGGAATACTCTCCCTCATCATTTCTGATTTGAAGTTTCCTTCAAAACCTAACTTAGATCCTACTTTTTCTAGAATCATCTCTCAATTCCTCTGACAAACTGAGACCTGGAAAAGACCTTAGCTTAAAAAAGTTAGGATCTCCCACAGTATCCA
Source organism: Myrmecobius fasciatus (assembly GCA_023553655.1). Classification (NCBI taxonomy): domain Eukaryota; kingdom Metazoa; phylum Chordata; class Mammalia; order Dasyuromorphia; family Myrmecobiidae; genus Myrmecobius; species Myrmecobius fasciatus. The sequence goes on along the minus strand of JAJPUD010007402.1, from coordinate 78,356 downwards.
GGGCCATCACCAGTCATCCTGACATCTGTCTTGTCACTGGACTCTGATGACTAGAAGAGACAGTGAGGCAGATAACTTTGCACATCCCTGCCTCACTCAAATCCAATTCATTTGCAAGTAAAGATGTCACCCTCCTGATGTCACTGGTCCTCTTTAAGAACAAAGGACAAACAACAATAATCTCAGTTCCTCCACACTGTCACTGCTGGTACTTTCCAAGATGACATTTATACTGCATATATCATATATGTATATATATATATATATGTATATATATATATAATTACTTGCATGTTACTATTTTATATTATGTTATGTGTAATTTATGTTTTATATTATTATAATTATTTGCATTGAAATATGAGCTCTTAGAGTTCAGACACTTTGGCTTTTCTTCCTATCCTCAGCACTTAATATCACACTTAGCAGGTAGTGAACATTTAAAAAAATGCTCATTGGCTGATTGATTAAGGGATTACAGCAATTCAGAGAATAAGTAGGATACACCTGTTAAAAACTGAAAAACAGTGTGCTATGATGGAAGGAACACTGGAATTGCAATCAGAGAAATTAGGTTTAAACCACAGCTCAACTACTTGCTGTCATAATCAATTAAGTTACTTCTCACTGGATCTTAGTTTTCTCACTATATATTGAATGGGTTTATGGGATCATTGATTTAGATCTGAAAGAGATCTTAGCATTCATCTAGTCCAAACCTTCCATTTAACAGATGAGAAAACTGAAGCTCAGCAAAATTGAGGACTTTCCCAGTATCCTACAGCTAGTGGTGGGATTTGAACTCAGCTCTTCCTGACTCCAAGCTCAACCCTCTATCACTATACTTACAACACATATTCAATGACCTGGGTTTTAAACTCTAACATCCTTTTTACTTCTAAATATCATGATCCCTTGATGGGCCAAGGAGCATGTATTCTAAGTTAGATGTTGGCTCCTAAAGGGACTTTCATGCTTAAAGATGTCCTTTGCCCATGCTTCACCTGGCAAATTCATAAACTGCTTCAGCTGACAGAAGAACATTTAACATTTGCCCTGAGGTCCTGGAAAATGTGCTCAATATTATTCATTAGGGAGCAGTTCTCTGTGAGGAAAGAGGAGGGCCCAGAAACTATCTTATCCCATCAGGCTTGACACCAGAAAAGCTATTGCAATTTGGACTATGGGCCTTCCCAAGGGTGAAAGTCTATTCTCAATACTCAGATGAATGTCTTATTTCATTAATACAGACATACCCTTCTAACCCACCTGCATTTGCCCATCCAGCACAAATCTTGCTCAAGTTTTCCCAAAGTTGGCTGCAGAGGACCTACCCAATAAGGTGGAGGGGGATTCTTCAAGTTCTCTTGACATCAGTCAAGTATCATAGGATACCAGTAGATATTCATCCATTACTCACCCTTGCCATATGACCAGCCCATCTGTATTGAGTATACCTTTCTTTGATGAATTATTTATTCCAGTTCTGCTTATTCATTCCTCCTTTGCAATGTATTGCAGCCTGCTTACATCTATACAAAGGTTTATTTGCACAAGAAACCCCAAAGAGGCCCTTTGTCTACTCCATGAACCATCTGGTTGATTCACAGTGTACTGCTGCCCACAACCTACTTCTGGATAAATTAATTTGCTTCCTGTAACACCTCCAGAGTCCCCAGGTGGGTGGGGAGGTGTTAGGTAGTTTGGCTTAGCTATTACTTCAGGGAAGAATCCTGACCCACCTTACCCAGTAGCTTCCCTGATTGAGGTCTGCCATTGTTAGGGCTAGAAGCCTTAAGCAAATATGTTTGCTTTTTGTTAGAGAGTGAAACAAAACTGTGTGTACTCACCTTAGAAAGGGGGCAACTTGGAGGGGGCGGTATATGATAGGGATTTTAGCAGGTGATTCACAGGTGGGGGGAAAGTCAATAAACCTGGGTGTGGTGTGATTATAATGCCCCCACTTTAGTCCAAAGAATAAATCAAACAACCCACTAGATAGTATTGAGCCTAGTTTATTTGGACCCCAGAGGTCCAAAGCAGGGGAGGAAAGGAGGATGGATGCTGCACAGAGGGAGGTCAGGAAAACAATGCAGAAGGAACGGATGGGGGGAGGGGTGGACCAATGATGATTCACTTCATGGAAAAAAAAATCTGCCTAAGGCAGTGTCATAATATGACTGTAACTGTGCTAGCTTAGTCCTACCTCATTCAGATGAAAGGCAAAACAGCTGTGTGCCCTGAAAAAAGCACTAATTTACTCAATAGCTAGGAAATGTATCTAGTTCACAGCATTTAAAATTGGAAGGAATCTTAGACATAATCTGGTTCAAACTCCTCATTTTGCCATGGAAGAAACCAGTCTATGAGCAAGCATTTATTTTGTTGTTGATAATGAGTCATTTCATTTGGGTCCCATCCAACACTTTGTGACACTATTTGGATTTTTCTTGAAAAAAAAAAGACACTGGAGTGATAATTTTATAGATGAGGAAACTGAGGAAAACACAGTTAAGTGACCTGTCCAAAGTCACACAGATAATGAGTATCTGAGACTGGATTTGAAGTAGGAAAGATAAGTCTTCTTAACTATGAATCAAGTACTCTATCCACTTGGCCACCTAACTGCCCAAGCATTTATTACAGACCCAAAGGTGACAGGCTAAATATTGAGAACACAAATACTAAACTAAGGCTAGAGAGGCAAGTAGTTTGCTTGAGGTCATATATGTGGTAAATAGCAGGAATTCCAAATCCAATGATTTTTCCACAAAACATCCTGCCCCCTCACCTTAAAATGTGGTACAGGATGAAAATTAAAATGCTAGCTGTTTAGAGATATAAACAAGTTCATTTTCTCTCAAAAAAAAGGGCCACCCCCAACATAAATTACCAGTGAGAGGATTAGCTATTACCATCATAAATCTGGGACCATTAGCTTGCAAGCATTAGCGCTTTGAACCATTGATCTTTTTCTCTCACAGAAGCAAGTAAAGTCCGATGATAAGAATCAGTGGCTGAGACCCTATTGGGTGTAGCCATTTGATCATCTGACTATTTGTCCTAACCCATTGAAGCATGGAAACTTTAATTTTCAGCAAAATTGTAGAATTCTCCACCTGTAGTATATTAGAACTCGGTTCCTTAGTAACCTATTAATGAATTTATATACTTTCTTGTGATATGTATAGTCTATAGGAAGGAACTAGCCAATGAGAGCCCAGTTCTTATGAACATGAGTAGTGTGCTTTTTTTATACAGTTCTCACTGTAGACTTTAAATCATGCACAAGTGTGGCAAAAAAGGATCTACTGAGTGAGAACTTGGTGTATTTTCAAAGGATACTAACAGATCACATCATCATTCTCTTTCCTGATGGTGCCAGAGGTAAGGACTGCTGATAAGCTTTTAGGTGGAGAGAGATCAGCATATACAGTCTTCCTTTCCCACTCAGGAGCACTTTAAATCAATTAATGGTACCTCTATTCTTTGCCCATTTGCATTTGTAGCATCTACCTCCCAGGGCTGTTGTGAGGATAAAAGAAGATAATATTTGTAAAGGACTTTACAAACCTTAAAGCATATATAGATGCTAGCTATTTTTCTTTTCTGTTCTTTGGAAAAGGAGTTTTGGAGATGGCTATGTCCACCAGAAGAATGACCTACCAGACGACAAATAGTAGAATTCATATCAGAGTTTTCTTGCAACTGTGTTTTGTATGTCTATTTAGTCCAGAGAAATGACCTGCTTAACCCAGCACAACATTGGATCAACTTGATAACTGAGAGAAGCTGTACAACAGCAACAATAGCAATAGCAACAATAGAGGGATACTGAGCTTTGTAACAAAGATACAATTTGTTCAGCCACAATGCTACAGTCTGATGACAGTAAAGGAGTGGTAAAAGCTCTACAATAGCTGCTTTTAATTTGTCCAGGAATGAAGGCGATAAAGGGGAAAAGTATACCCTAATTTTTGGGAGGGGTTGTGGTTACACTTATTTTCTTGCTATATTGTCTCAATGAATATCCCTTTATAAAAGCTAATTGATACTGCATCAATTTTGTTATTTAGTCATTTCAACTTTTCATAACTCTGCTTGGAGTTTTCTTGGCAAAGATACCAGAGTGGCTTGTCATTTCCTTCTCCATCTCTATTTACATTTGAGAAACTGAGGCACACAGGGTAAAGTGACTTGTCCAAGGTCACATCTGAGGCCAGATTTTAACTCAGGAAGAGGAGTTTTCCTTAATACAGACCTGACACTTTAGTCACTGTGCTACTTAGCTGCCCAAGGTGAATGATAAATGGATGATACTAAGGTACTAATCACTGGATCAACCAGTGAAATAGGGGAGATGTAATTAGTGATTAATATGAAGGGAACATCTAGAGACATCCTACTGTTCTTCAGGACTACTCCTAGAACTCTGAGGGAGAGATGTAGCACTTAAGACTTTTGGGGTTCTGACTCCTCATTAAGTGGGTTTGAGTAGGAGTTGGGATAAGCTTACATAGTTACAGGAATGTTCCAGGGAAAATATATACTGCTTATGTTCTCTTTGGAGAGTAAAGGCCCCTAGGAAAGGATTCTGTTAAGTTTGTGTTTACCTCTAATTAAAAAAATAAAACCAGGAAACTAGCTTGAGTTAAGATTGCTAACTAACACTTTCTAGTGACAAAAATTGGCTCTGGACAAATCTAGTGAATCTTGTGTCTGAGAATGTTTTTCTAAGGCACCCCTTGTTCTATTCTCAAGGAACAACACCTGGGAAAGAAAATAGCACCATCCCCAATTGCTTCAAAACCGGTTTAGGCAAATTCATAGGTGATGCAGTCATGACAGGGGATTACAGGAATCCAGATTGTTTATAGACAGGTACACCTTCAACCTTTTGAGGCTGACAACAGAAGGGCAATCATATTTACCTATGACATTTCCTTTGGTGTGGATAGTGTTATGATCATAAATTCAGAGATAGAATAGAATAGGAAACTAGGGAGAGGTGCACTATTATAGCTCTTTCCTCCCAACACATATATCAATCGCCAAAAACAGAGAATCTTATATATTCTTCTGGAAATTAAATCCTATCACAAAAAAAAACTCTTAAGAATTGTCCAGAAATTTTTGTAATTTTTTATATCAAACTATAAGGCAGAATGGCATGCTAAGAGGCATGATAGACAGAGCACTAGACTTGGAATCAAAGAGAGCTGAGTTCAAATCCTGCTTTGGATACTTTGACACTGGGCAAATCCTCTTTCAGCTCATTTCCTTATCTGTAAAATGGGTATGATAAAAACACTTACTTCACAGGGTTATTGTGATGATCAAATGAGATAATATATGAAAAGTACTGTGCATACTTTAAAGAGCATATAAGTGCTAGTAATCATCATCATCATTATTATCATTATGATTATTCCTTTTGGAGGGTACAGTAAGCTCTGCCTTGATAATGGACCTATCCCATCCAGAGAGAGAAATGGGGAGACTGAATGTGGATAGAAGGATAGTATTGTCACCTTTTTGTTTGTCTCTTGTGGATTTTTTCTTTTGTTCAGATTTTTCTTGCACAACATAATGAATATAGAAATATGTTTAAAAGGATTGCACGTATTTAACTTGTATCAGATTGCTTGTTGTCTTGGGGAGGGGGGAGGTGAGGGACAGAGGAAGAAAAACTTGGAACATAAAGTTTTCCAAAAATGAATGTTGAAAACTAACTTTACATGTGTCTGGAAAAATAAAATATTATTGAAGGAGAAAAAAGAATGCCTGATTTACATGATCTCCAATAACAACTTTTTTAAAAAAGCAACTAAACCTTCTTAATCTCCTTTCATATGGTGATTAATCAAGGAAAAAGCAACGATTACTTATAACTACATGGAGGACCAATGGATTTTGTGGTCTGGCCAGCAGAGGAAAGAAACCCCAACATCACTTTTCCTGTTTTTACCCCCAAGAAATGTAGTGTTTTCAGTTAGCAGATGGCATGTATGGTTTATCTACCAGTCTTTCTCACTACCTGGCCTCTACCTCATGGAACCAATTAGAAATCTTAAGGAGCATCACAAAGACTAGCACTGCCCTTTCCCCACCTCTTCCATCACACACTAATTATTTCATCCTAAAGAGACAAAGTAGATGGAATGGAAAACACGATTCTAATGGCAAACACTTCTTTTCTGGCTGCATTTCCTAGTAACTATAGCATAGAAACCGGTTGCTAAGCAACTGGGAGATTGCAGACTCCAGGACTGGCCATGCTGGTTTCGGAAATGAGCCATAAAAGGAATTCCCCAGTGAGATAGGATCCCATTCCATTGCCTGGTTGCCATAGTCACCATACATAAGTGATGGGTCCTGGGTTAGAGGGTCTATTTAAAAAAGAATATGTTTCTTCTGTACAGGGATCTCATGATATGAAAAAGATACTAGAACTTGCTCTCCCCTGGCTCTTCTGGTAAACATCTTCCAGCCTCTTCCATGCATGTCTTCTCCCAAAAGGCGACTGGATTTGAGTTGCAAAGAAATTCCACCCAATTTTAGCCCAGCTTTTATTTAATATGTTCCAGCCTTTGCTAGAATTGGAACGGAGTCTGCAATCTGGAAAGCAACATTTTAAGCAAGAAAAGATGCTGCTGGTTGGCAGACAGTCATTCTGTCTGTCGGCCAGGTCCCTTTGGGGGCATTTGCACAGGCTCACAATGCTGGGATCAGTTACAAGGGCAGCTTTCTATGTTCACGGGTTCTATTTGAATTTTGCAGAACAAGGAAGAATAGCAAAGCAAATGACAATATCATCCATGATTCTAAAATGAAATTGGCACATCAAGCAGAGTAAGGCATACAGTAAGCAACTGTAATACTGTTCGGAAAATTTGAAACAGGCTGAAGTTAATAGGAATAAAAATGTAAGGCAAATAGATGAGGAGCTTAACAGACAACTGTAAGCAGGCTATTTGGAAATAGGCTCCTTTGCTTTGCCTCTATTTGGAAAAAATTTATAAGGTCACAGGATTAAGAGCTATAATTATGATTTTGGTGCATAGGGTAAGCTTCACAAAATGTATCTGGGAAAAGCGGGAGAAAAGGAGCCCTTGACTCAGATTTTTTTTAAGTTGCTTTTATTTTTTATTAATTCATAGAAATTTTTAATGTATAAGTGGAAAGAAAAGTATAAATGAAATAAAAGAATTGAGAGAGATTAAAAAATAACATAAGGTAAAATCTGATGTACAGAATCATTTGGCTATAACAAGGTACAGAAAAGACCTTGACTCAAATTTTAAAGAAAATTTACATTGGAATTGGGGGAGAGACCCCAGTATACTGACCTGTGGAAAGAAGACAGAAAACTTAGGACATCATTAAGAAATCACTGTTGAGGAAGTTGAGGAAGGAATCTTGGAGGTTGGGGAGAATAGTAGGGTAGATCAGGGGAGAGCTCACTTAGGTTGTAACTGCCAAAAGGGAGGATGTTTCCATCTGGCAATTTCCTATTTAAACTAAATTTTGACTAATTGTTTTTTACTGTTGGACATTTTTATTAATGGCAAAAATATAAATGGTATGTGTGTCAAATTTCCATATGATGAGAACCTGGGAGGAGCATCCAATGCACAGGTTTACAGAATCAGAATTGGAAGGGAAAAAATGGAGTTGAATTAATGAAATCAAGGAGAATTATCAAATTTTATTTAGGTTAAAGAAAAACAAATTTAAAAGCACAAGATAAAAGAGAGATGACTGGATAGAAATTCATGTGAAAAGAAGTTCTTGGAGTTTTAGTAGACCATAGGATTAATATATATTAACAATATGACATGGCAGTCAACAAAACTTGTGTCATCCCAGGCTGCAACATGGCACGTGTTCTAATTAATTATTCTTCTGACTAAATGAGCTCAATTGTTTATAATTGTTAAAATAGAATAAATACTACCAGTTTCTACAATTTTTTTTGTGACGTGAGGCAAAACCTTGATTGTCCACCTTAGTAATTTTTATGTGTGCCTAGAAAGGACAAAGAAATAATCTCATAGAACTCCCTAATTTTATAGATTGAGGTGGTACTAAAACACAGAATGATTGATTTATCCATCCAAGGTTACACAGATAGGGAATAGCAAAGATGTGATTTTCTGACTTCAAATATAATATTCTTTCCCCCCTCTATAGTATTTTATTTTTCTAAACACATGTAAAGATAGTTTTCAACATTCATTTTTGTAAAGCCTTGTGTTCCAAGTTTTTCTTCCTCTGTCCCTTATTTCCCCCATCTCCAAGACAGCAAGAAATCTAATATAGGTTAAATGTGCAATCCTTTAAAAATATTTTTATATTTGTTATGTTGAGCAAGAAAAAATACTATCCTTTGATTCACATTCAGTCTCCATAGTTCTCTCTCTGTATGTGATTGGTCAAATATAATGTTCTTACCATTATATCCCATTGCTTATATTCCTGTGGCTATAAAATTCCCTCCTTAGCTACAAACTTTAAAATGCATTACAGAAAGAGAGACAGAAAAACAGGCCAACTGATGAGTAGACATGCCCACCTTTTCCTATAACTTACTTAGACTTTTCTAAAACATAGGAAATGTACATTTAAGCAAGTTTCTAAACTCAGAATCACATGTTCATTTTGAAAACTCTCACAGCATCCTGCCAATTCAGGGTCCATACCAAAATGAGTTTAAGATAATGTAGAAGAAATGTACTCCTTGCTTTATAATGTCCATCACAGCGAAATTTTATACATTTATACATTGGGTGATTGTATGATTGACCTCTACAAAGTCATTGTTCTAAGGAGATATGCATGGGTCAAGAGCAAATCACATCCTTGTGAGCCTTCCCACCTAATTTTTTTTTTTTTTACAGATAAAGATTCAGTTAAAATTAAAATCAAGCGTTCCTAAGAAATGAGAGCATAAACACCAGAAACAGCTGTGGAAGAAAGTGTGAAGAATTGAAAAGTCGTCAAAGAGGAGGGGTTGTCACTAAAGGATAATGTATAATCTGAGGAAGTTAAAATGGGGCTGAGACAGAAGAGAGAAGGGTCAAAAAATGGTGAAGGGGCAAAAGAAAGGGAGGATGACTAAGAATACTAAAGATATATAAGGATCAAGTTGGGGCCCGTGCAATAGCACCAAGGAAGTTGTAATGGTAATAACAAAGGGAATAAGGCTGGGGAAAACAGTATTAAAAGATGCCTATAGGTAAAGTGCCTAGAGATCAGAAGAACATGATATTGAAAGGAGAAGTTGAGGAACAAGATAGGGTTATTAAGGATTCCCTCTCTATAAAAAAGGAGGGAAAAATTCTCTTCCCTTGTTACTGGGAGTAAGGAAGAGCCAAGGACTAGACAAATAGTGAACTATGGCCTGATGAGTTTGATGAGAGAGAGAGCAGCATAAAACTCTGGTTCTAGGTATGTGGAAGTGAGGGCAGGATGTTTTGTTACCAAGCATCCAGCCTCAGTCTTGCCTGAGTTGCCATGGTGATGGTGGAAGGAGGAGGGGAGATAGTTTATATGCTACTGCTAATTGTACATGGATACAAGATCAGGATCTTAGGTCTTCTTTCTAGCTATTGGCATTTTGTATTTTCTTCTCTAATTACTGTGACTACTTACTACTATATAACTCTGCTATACAGTAACTGATCTACACAGAAGTTCAGGGTTCCTCAGACAGTGAAGTATGTGTTTATCTTGATGTCCCTAAAGATGGCTATATATATATACTTATTAAACTGATACTTTCAAAATCTAAGCCTTCCAGAAGAAGGTGGGGACAGGAAATTTCTGGGATAGTAAGGATGATAGTAGAATTGAGGAAATGGAAGGAAGAATGGAACAAGTATTTATACAGTGCCTATGATATTTCAGGCATTGGTGTTAAAATATATATTTACAAATTTATTTCATTTGATCTTTACAACAACTCTGTAAAATAGAAACTGTTATCATTTTTATTTTACAGTTGAGAAAACTAAGGCAAACAGCAGTTTTCCCAAGGGTCACATAGCAATTAAATGTCTGAGGTCAGATCTGAATTCAGGTTTTTTCTGACTTCAAGTCCACTGTACCACCTGGCTATTTCACTTACATTTCAATTACTGGAATTATACAAAAGGGTAAAGTATACTGTTTTTTTTTCCTAAGGAACAATTAATTATAAAAAGGCAGAAAAATGTTTTTTTTTTCTGTAAAGTAATAGATATTATTGATGTTATAGATGAAAATTTTGACATCTAATATGTGTAAAAAAAAGCTTTTTGAAAAATATAAATTACTACACAAAGAAACAACTTTCAAAGGAATTTAAGCATTTTAGATAGAAAATGATCCATGATATAGAATGGAGGACTTGAACCTCTTTTTCAACATGGTAGAGAGATGTCTTACTTGTGAGGAAACAGTTTAATATTATAATGGGACAGAGAAAAATCTTTTTTTAATTAAAAAAACCTAGAGAAATTTGAGTATAAAGAAGCATCATTTCAAGGGCATCAAAAAGATGGAGGACATTTTTAGAACTAAAACATAATGAGTATCTCAATTTATACACATGATTTATGGCTAGAGAGAGTAAAATTTTACAAATGAGAAATTATATGAACATTTGGAGACTGAGGTATGTTATAAAAAGAACTATCAATTCAGATTTCAGTTTCCAATTTTTTTTTTCAAATTTTTTTTCTCCCTCCTTCCCTTACCTTTCTCAGACCCAAGAGAACAAGCAATCTGATATAGGTTATACATGAACAATCATTTTAAACATATTTCCATGTTTGTCATGTTGCAAAAGAAAAATCAGAACAACAGGAAAAAAAAACAAGAAAGAAAAAGAAATCAAACCAAAAAAAAGGTGAAAATCGTATGTTTCAATCACATTCAATTTCCATAATTCTCCCTCTAAATATAAGTATCATTTTCCATCCCAAGTCTATTGGAAATGTCTTGGACCACCACATTGCTGAGAAGAGCTATCAATCATAGCTGATCATCACATAATCTTATTGTTACTATATACAATAGAACTATCAATTCAAAATGAGAAATTTTGGAGAGTTGTGACTTTTGAAGTGAAAGGTAAATCTTGGAATCAGTAAACCTATTGAACCCAACAAGAATGGACAGCATCAGTATGGGAAACAGCAAGATAAGTAGAGGAGCTTGAGGAAAAGGAAGAGTTCAACTGGGAGGAGGCTAGGCTGAAAGTATACTCATCTTGAGCCATGGTAGTTATAATCAGTCAGCTGAGAGAAAGGTTCAGCTGGATGATTTCTGATTGATGCAGAGAATTGAATTGATTGATCAAGAGCTCTTTTGACAGCTTTTGTTCTGTAGTACCACCTAGAGTTGAAGAAAGGCAAGTTTTTCATAAGGGATTGTTGCTCTCTGCTGCCACTTCTGGTTTGAGAAGGAAAAAAAAACAGAGGGGCATTGCAACTAGTTTCTTGGTGAGATGATACATATGACCATGGAAACAACCAACATGAACCCAGACAGACTATGGGAGATAGTGGAGAATAGAAAGGACTGGCATGCTATGGTCCATGGGGTCAAGAAGAGTCAGATTAGGCTATAGCCTCTGTTCTGATTGGACAGCGTAGCATCCAAGGAAGTAAATAATTAGAGATAATCAGTTTGATGCACTCTAGTTCTCTAGCTTAAAGAAAATGGCTATTTGCATTAAGAGCTAAATTTTATGTTTCAATAGAAAAGAAGATTTCCCCAGACAAAGAGTATTGAGGATCAATAGAGTTTTCTTTCTTCACTTGTTTCCCTGTCAGCTTCCTATATTCATGGTAATTGCTGAGTACTTTGGTAGAAAAGTGTGTGATTTGGGTTTAAATGTGTATTGCAATGTATTTTATTGTTTATGCATTTACTTTAATATATTAGTATTTATAGTATTCTTTCATTTGCCTTATTGGTAAGTAAATAATTTTAAGATATATTGTGTGTGACTTTTTGTAAAAAATATCATGTGATAATTAACATGTAGTGGATATCCTGCCATCTAGGAGAAGGGTAGGGAGTAGGGGGGAAAAATTTGTAACAGAAAGCTTTGTAAGGGTTAATGTTTTTTTTTTAATTTTTATTTTATTTGCATAACATATGTGTGGGTAATTCTTCAACAATAACCCTTACATAGCTTTCCGTTACAAATTTTTCCCCCCAACTCCCCACCCCTCCCCTAGATGGCAGGATATCCACTACATGTTAATTATGTTAAAATATTGGCAAATCGAATATATGTATACATATTTCCAAACTTATCATTGGTGTGCAAGAAAAATCTTATCTACACAAACGATATATCAGATAAAGGAAACACAATGTAAGCAAACATCAATCAAGGAGTATGAGAATGTTATGTTGTGGTCCACATTTCGCATCCCTCTCTCTGGGTGTATATGGCTTTCTTCAGTGAACAATTGGAGGTGGTTTGAAACATATCATTGTTGAAGAGAGCCATGTCCATCAGAATTGATCGTCATATAGTACTGTTGTTGCCGTGTATAATGATCTCCTGGTTCTGCTCATTTCACTCAGCATCAGTTCATGTAAGTCTCTCCAGGCCTCTCTGAAATCATCTTGCTGGTCATTTCTTACAGAACAATTATATTCCATAACATTCATATACCATAATTTATTCAGCCATTCTCCAATTGAAGGGCATCTATTCAATTTCCAGTTTCTAGCCACTACAAAAAGGGCTGCCACAAATATTCTTGCACATGTGGGGCCTTTTCCTTCCTTTATGATTTCTTTGGGATATAAGCCCAATAGAAATGCTGCTGGGTCAAAGGGTATGTGTAAGGGTTAATGTTGAAGAATTACCCATACATATGTTTTGCAAATAAAAAAATTAAAAAATAAAAAAAAATCGTGAATATGAATTTGTTGCCTTTAAGAAGGTAGTTGTATCTCCAATCGATAAATGGTCAAAGGATATGAACAGAAAATTTTCAGAGGATGAAATTAAAACTATTTGTAGTCATATGAAAAGGTGCTCCAAATCACTATTGATCAGAGAAATGCAAATCAAGACAACCCTGAGGCACCACTACATACCTGTCAGATTGGCTAAAATGACAGGAAAAGATAATGACGGATGTTGGAGAGGATGTGGGAAGGCTGGGACACTGATGCATTGTTGGTGGAGCTGTGAACAGATCCAGCCATTCTGGAGAGCAATTCGGAGCTATGCTCAAAGAGTTATCAAACTGTGTATACCCTTTGACCCAGCAGTGTTTCTATTGGGCTTATATTCCAAAGAGATCTTAAAGGAAGGAAAGGGACTCATATGTGCAAGAATGTTTGTGGCAGCCCTTTTTGTAGTGGCTAGAAACTGGAAACTGAATGGATGCTCATCAATTGAAGAATGAATAAATTATGGTATATGAATGTTATGGAATGTTATTGCTCTGTAAGAAACGACCAGCAGGACGATTTCAGAGAGGCCTGGAGAGACTTGCATGAACTGATGTTGAGTGAAATGAGCAGAACCAGGAGATCATTATACACAGCAACAACAGTATTACATGATGATTAATTCTGATGGACATGGCTCTCTGCAACAAAGAATTGTCTCAAACCAGTTCCAATTGTTCACTGAAGAAAACCATATACACCCAGAGAGAGGGATGTGAAATGTGGACCACAACATAATATTTTCATGCTCTCTATTGATGTTTGCTTGCATTGTGTTTCCTTTATCTGATTTTTCTTTCTTGTAGACATGATTTCTCTTGCACAACAATAAGTGTGGAAATATGTATACATATATTCGATTTGTCAAGTATTTTAACATAATTAACATGTAGTGGATATCCTGCCATCTAGGGGAGGGGTAGGGAGTAGGGAGGAAAAATTTGTAACAGAAAGCTTTGTAAGAGTTAATGTTGAAGAATTACCCATACATATGTTTTGTAAATAAAAAAAAGAAGGTAGTTGTATAGTTATCAAATACATTAGATGGGGGCTCAAGAGTAGTGAGATATCGAGTTCCTCTCAATAGAACTATCCCTAGGACGCTGGGAAAGTTAAAAATACTAATGTGGTAGATAGGTTATCTTTGGGAACTTAGGCCTGCAAATGTGAGAACAGGTTGGATAATTAAGTCAAATTTGGATAAAGAGTAGAGACATCTTATACACCTAGGTGAAAGATGTGAGGTACCACGTTTGACATTGTAAGGTCCCAATTTGACATTAACAATCCACTCAGCTTGGACTGCTAGATCTAGTTTCAACTCCAAGGAACAGCATGCCCCTAGGGTAAGTACTCTTTTGCCTTTCCCCCATCTTTCCTTCCTTCATTTGTGTGTTGTATTGGAATTTGGTATTACATTATGTAACATGGGAGAGCGTTAGATTATAAACCCCTTAAGAACAGACACTTTTTTTGTCAATTGTATCCTCAGTGTTTAGCACAGTGCCCAATATGTAGAAGGTGATTAATAAATGTTTATTGTGTTGTAGGAGCTCTTATAAGTGTAAAACCACTGGGTGGGGTATTGTAATAGGAACTGGAAATATAGATTAACAGAATCAGGAAATTGAGTCCCTATGTCTTATGCATGCTACACTAAGAAGATGGGCAAAGAAATGATTTTTCAAATCAATTTTGCCAACTGAAGGGAGGAAAGGAATAAGCATTTACATAGCACCTACTATGTTCCAAGCACTGTATTGTGTGAGGTAGATCTCATATCTCTCAGTTTGGCTAAGATGACAGGAAAAGATAATTATAAATTTTGGAGGAGATATGGAAAAACTGGAACACTAGTGCATTGTTGGTGGTGTTTTGAAATTATCCAACCATTCTGGAGAGCAATTTGGAACAATGCCCAAAAGGTTATCAAACTATGTGTACTCTTTGATCCAGCTATCCCAAGGAGATAATAAAAAAGGGAAAAGAATCCATATGTGCAAAAATATTTGTAGCAGTTCTTTTTGTAGTGGTAAGGAAGTAGAAATTGAGTGGATGCCTATCAGTTGGGAAATGGCTGCATAAGTTGTGGTATATGTTATTCTATAAGAAATGAGCAAGCTGATTTCAGAAAAGCCTGGAAAAACCTGCATAAATTGATCCTGAGTGAATCTAGCAGAACCAGAAGAATATTGTACATAGTAACAACAAGATTATGTGATGTTCAACTGTGGTGGACTTGGCTCTTCTCAACAATGCAGTAATTCAAGACAATTGCAATAGAGTTGGGATGGAAAATGTTATCTGCATCCAGAGATGCAGAGACTGATATAAAGAATGAATGTGTATTGAAGCATAGAATTTTCACCTTTTTGTTTGTTTGTTTCTTTCTTATGTTTTTCCCCTTTTAATTTATTCTTGCACAACATGACAAATATGGAACTATGTTTAAAAGGATTGCACATATTTAAGCTATATCAGATTTCTTGCTGTCTTGGGGAGGGAGGAGGAAAGAAAAGGAGGGGAAAAGATTTATAACACAAAGTCTTACAAAAATGAATGTTGAAAACTATCTTTACATATATTTGGAAAAATAAAATACTATTAAAATAAATGTGAAGTAGATACAATTATGATTCACATTTTACAGCTGGGGAAACTGAGGCTAAGTGATTGCCCAGGTTCACACATCTAGTAAATGTCTGAGGCCAGATTTGAACTCCTGACTTCAAGTCCAGCAATCTATCTATCCATTAGATGGTGGTTTAATAGCTTTATTTTTCATAATACTATATTTTCTAGATTAAAATCCCTAAGCCTTACCTCACCTTAGAGTAGATTGTTATCTCAGATAACAACAGTTAAGTAGTTAAATTATTAGGAATTAATGAATGGTCTAAATGACCTATAGGTAGCTTAAAACCATTGAGGTACCTTTGAATATACTTTGGACATCAGAGAGAACTTTAAAATAGGGCCATCTCATAATAGTCACAAACAGATGTAAGTGTAGTCCTACTCAGCAATGGGGCTAATGATACAAGTAGTTTTTTCCCAGATGGTAGGAAAGAATGAAGGATCATGGGAGAAAGAAACCACGCCTACCCAGAAACTTTGAAACCATAGAGGGGGGAGGGACAAATGACAGACCAGTGGCAGGTTGATTATTATTGAAGAATGCTGCTTTCCTAAATGGAATATAATCATGAGAACAATTGGAAGCTTGTCTGGCTCATTATCCAACTTGAAGAGTTAACTGCCTGGACAGAATTTGCTTACACAAGGGACTTGGTGAATTTATCCCATCTCTATTTCTTCCCCTTTCTGTGTTTACTGTCATTGTTTACCCTTGGGACTTTCCTATTTTCTTGAAATCTTAATTATTTGCTCTTTATATTTTATAACGGGTTTTATGTACAGATAAAGATAAGCTAATTTTATTGAATTCTGAGTGCTTGCTATAAATGAGTGAACCACACTATAGTAAAGAACAAAGGGGAACCCCTGAACTAATAGCCTTAGACTTGACCATGAATTGATATTAAAATACTCTCTCTAGAGACACAAAGGCTGACTTCATAGGGATTTCAGGAGAGGCCAATGGGAATCAGGATTCCTGGATTTAATCTTATGCTTGAAATGATTCTGGCTTAGCAATAGGGAATTAGGAATGTTGGAACCTAATCCTTGGCTTTGCTACTGACACTTGGACAAATCAAATATGATTGTAGGCCAGGTCTGCTATGGCCCATGGAGTACTGCAGAAATGCAGAGCTATTCCCAAGAGTATTTTAACTGCAAACATATTATTCATAGAGAAATCCTTTGAACTGTTTTAAGAGCAAATGGAAATGTTTATTCCTAGAATACTCTTCCCATTGAAAAGGGATAGGAATGTTTTAGAAATGCTTGGCTTTAAAAAACTGCAACAGCAACAACCCAGAAATGCCTGCTCTAGCAATTCCAAAATGTTTCTAAGTAAAGGAAGCTTATTGAGAAAAAATAATACCCTCAACCTGTTCCTAAGCTTTTAAAAAGTTTTAGCTTTAGAGAAAATATTATATCTGGAAAACTCTAATATAAAGCAAATTGCATACATTTGGAATAATATGCCTTTCTTACAGGTGTTCAGAAAAGCCAAAAGACAGACACAAAGGATTCTTGTTTCACAAAAGAATTCTAACAAAAATGCTGGGATAGGAGGAAGCAATATATTCAGTTTTCTCTTATAACAACTCCCGTGAAAACTTAGGGAGAGCACTAGACTGAAAGTCAAGGAGAAGTCTCAATGAGTCAGTAAGAGGAAGACAACCAGAGACTTGCAGATATTGGGAAAAAGATCCATCCAGGAGGACCCTACAGAGAGTCTTATAGTACATGGATTTGGATAGATCTTGCAGCTCTGTACAGGGACAGAGAGCATGCAATAGGAGAGACCTTCCAATTATCACTTTGACCCTAAAGCAGAGTATTGAAGAATTTCAGGTTAGATCAGGTCTAGGGTAAGTGGCTTCTTGCTAGGATAAGGAGTCTACACTAGAGTGAGCCTGCCTATCCCTTTGTGACCCTCATCACTCTAAATCTGGAGGGACCTAATGGATAATATGGGCAACAAATGAATAATCAGAACAAGGAGCATAGATCATGGGTGAACCTGAATTTGTGTTTCTCTCAACCTACAGAACTT
Source organism: Myrmecobius fasciatus (assembly GCA_023553655.1). NCBI lineage: Eukaryota > Metazoa > Chordata > Mammalia > Dasyuromorphia > Myrmecobiidae > Myrmecobius > Myrmecobius fasciatus. The sequence continues at coordinate 60,703 of JAJPUD010007402.1, read as the reverse complement.
TCCATTCAGCTGAAAGTGTGGCTAGCAGCTATCTACTGAAATTCCAAGAGGAATAAGCCACAGCGTGATTGAAACCAGGGTCAAGAACCTTCAAAGGTCAGGATAGGAGAACAGTAATCTTATGCTTAAAAGGATTGTACATTTATAACCTACATCAGATTGCTTGCTGTCTTGGGGCATGGGAGGTAGAGGAGGAAGAGAGAAAAAAAAATTGGAATGCAAAATCTTGCTAAAAAGAATGTTGTAAACCATCTTTATAAATATTTAGAGAAATAAAATACTATTGGAGAACATCCTAGATTGGTTGCTCTCATTGATCTGAAAGTTTTCTGTATCCTAGATTGAGCCACCCCTGAGATCTTTGCTGGATCTTTGCATAACACCCAGTATACAAATAAAACATCAGAAAAACACCAAAGAATACCTGTACAGAACACCTTTACAAAATTATGTTTACACTTTTACAAAAAGTGACCATATTGTAATGCATAAAAACTTTATAAGTAAATGAAAAAAGCAAAATTACTAAACAGATTCTTTACTGACAACAATGAAATGAAAGTTGTATTCAATTAAGGACAATTGAAGATAAAAATTATTAGGAGACAAAATAACAATTCTAAATAATGGGATGGGCAAAGAATAAATTATAGAAATGATGCTAAATTTCATCAAAAATAGTAACAGCAATAAGATCACATAATAACATTTTGGGGTGGCAGCGAAAGCAATCTGTAATGGGAGAGGTTTTTTTAAAACTTAAATATCAAAATAGAAATTCTTAATATCAGAATCTTAATATCAAAACAATTTAGAACAATATGAATACATAATGCTGTTTTTAAAACCAATAATACAGATAAATTATTAGCTATTTAAATGGATACATATTTATGAAATTTTAAAATGCCTAGATTAATAGAACAAGAAAGAGAGAACTTAACCCAATTTCAGAAGAAATTGGACAAGCTATAAAGGAAGTCCCAAAGAAAAAAGATGCCTAGAATTATAGATGAATTTGCAAGCAAATTCTATCAAGTTTTCATAAGCTGCCACACAGCAGGAAAAGGAGATAATCTGTCAAATTATTTCTATGAAACAAATATGGTCTTGATATGTAAACCAGGGAATGATAAAACCAAGAAAGAAAATTTTATACTAATATTCCTGTTGAATATCAATGTAAAATATATAAATAAGGTATTATCAAAGATGGGAGAAAATATAAATAAATTATGTAATAGCTATCATATGCCAGAATCTGTGTTAAGTGATTTTTGTAAATATTACCTCATCAGATCCTCACAATAACCCATCAAGGTTAGTGCTACTATGACTCCATTTTATGTTGAGAAAACTAAGGTAGATAGAGTTGCCCAGGGTCGTAGAGATAGTAAATGCTTGAGATTAGATTTGAACTCACATCTTCCTGATTCCAAGCCCAGTACTTTATCCACTGTAACACCAACTGTCAGCAAAGGAGTCACAGAGATATATCAAAACAATTATATGTTATGACCAAATTGGATTCCTACCAGGAATTCAGGGCTGGTTCAATATTAGATATGCTATAAACATAATAGGCCATATTAATAAAATATTAATTTAAAAGAACACTAAAATCACATAATTATATCAGTAAATTACAAAAAGCATTTTATGAAATAATTTCATTTCTATCATATGTGCTAAAAAGTTCAGGAATAAATGGATCTTTTCTTAATTTGGTTAAATATTATCAATCTAGAACCAAGAGTTGGCAATGAGCTGGGAGAGTATCCAATAAGCTCAGAGGTAAGGCAAGGATATCCATTATCAGCACAATTATTTGATATAATACTAGAAATGCTACTCAAAATGAGAGAAGAAAAAGAAATTAAAGAAATAACTCTGGAGAGTCAACTAAAGATAATTAAATAATAACTTCAGCAAAGTTATTTTTGTTATTCTTTAGTCATTTCAGTCATGACCAACTTTTCATGACCCCATTTGGGCTTTTCTTGGCAAAGATATTCAAGTGATTTGCTATTTCCTTCTCCAGCTCATTTTACAGTTGAGGAAACTGAGGCAATCAAAGTTAAATTAAGTTAATAAGTGTTTGAGACATAATTTTAACTCAGGAAAATCAGTCTTCCTATTTTCAGGCCCAGTACTCTATCTACTGCACTGCCTAAATAAATAGACGTAAATGATCAGAATTTCTGCATATTTCAAACAAAATTCAGTAGGAAGAGGTAGAAAGAGAAATTCCATTCCAGATATCTATAAAATTAATCAATAAATAAACAATTATTATGTGCTTACTATGTACCGGGTACTGTGCTAAGTGCTGAAGATACAAAAAGAGGCAAAATACAGTCCTTCCCCTCAAAAAGCTTATAACTTAAGGGGGACGGGAACAAATATATGCAAACAAACTATATACAGGAAAAATGGGATGTGATCAACAGAGAGAATGCATTATATTTAAGAGTTAGGAAAGGCTTCCTGTATCAGATGGGATTTTAGGTGGGACTTAAAGGAAGCCAATAGAGTGGAGAAGAGAGACTGTTTCAGACATGAAGGACAGTCATAATAGAATGCTAGAAATTTAGAGATGGAATGTCTAGTTCTTAGAACAGCCAAGAGGTCAGTGATCCTGAACCAAAGAGTACATGTCAAGGAGTATGATGTAAGAAGACTGGAAAAATAGGAAGGACTAAATTATGAAGGCCTCTGAATGTCAAGCAGAGTATTTTGTATTTGATCCTAGAGGCAACAGGAAGCTTCTGGAGTTTATTGAGTATTTGGGAAACTATCTACCAAGGAACACAAGAATTACATGAAAACAACACCAAACACTTTATAGAAATATAACCCAATGTACTGGAGACATTAATTACTCATGGAAAAACTGAACCATTATAATAAAACTGAGAATATCACCTAAATTAGTGCCATGACAATGCCAATAAAGTACTTTATAAAGCTAAACAAATAATGAAATTCATCCGGAGGAATAAGAAACCCCAAAAGCTCAAGATTAGAGGAGAGAAGGAAAGGAGGAAGGGAAAGGGTCTTGTGATTCCACATTGAAAACAATACTACAAAGCAATAATCGTTGAAACAATTTGGCACTGGTTTAAAAATAGAGATTCATTAGGTAATAAATTAGGTACCCAACATCCCCAAGCTAACAAACCTAGTACCTTAGTTTTTGATATATCCAAGGATACCAGCTAATGATATAAGGAATCACTATTTGACAAAAATTTCTGGGGAAACTGGAAAGAAGTCTGGCAGAAATTATGTATAAATCAATATCTCACATACTTTCACTCAGCAATACTGCTACTAGACCTACATCCTTAAGAGATCAAAAAAGGAAGGGAAAGGGACCCATAGGTACAAAAATATTTATAGAAGTCCTTTATTATATGAAAAAAAATTTTTTTCCCTGTTCCACTTCCCATAATCCTCAAGATCTCTCCACCCGTTCTACTACACTCTCTGGAATGTAGCTCCCTAGGTAACAAGCTTGTTTTCATATTAAACCTTTTCCTTTCTCGTTGCTTTGTTCTTGCTTGCACCTAGACTTGACTCCTTCTTGAAAGCATGCACTTGTTGAACATTTTTCTTTCTTTTTTTCTGTGAAGGATGGTTTACTTAGTTTCCTGACACATAACTTCATGATTTTTTCATTTAAAAATTAATTTTAATTAGCCAAAATTGTTCCATCTTAAATCCCTTCCTCTCTTCCTCATTGAGAATACCAGAAAAATCCTGTTACAAACATAGTCAATTTCCACATTGTTAATATTTTTTTAATTGTTTCATTCTGCATGCTGAATCCTTCCCCTCTTTATCATGAGGTAGGTAGCAAGTTTTATCTTTACTCCTCTGGAATCTTCATTGGTTGTTATGTTGGTAAGAGATAAGCACAACAGTATTCTATTGCATTTATATAATATAACTAGTTCATGCAATCTCTAGTTTACGGACTCCCCCTCAGACTCTTATTTCCCACTTCAAAAAAAGCTATAAATATTTTTGTATATCCTTGGAATTGGTGTTGCTTAGGATTTATTCTTCCCTTACTCTCTCTTCTCTTCTTCCCTTTCACTGCTATTTTTCTATTGGGTGAAATGAATTTCAGTACCCAGTTCTGTGTGAACCCCTGTGCATATTACAGCTTTTTTGGAACCACAGATGAGAATTAAGTGGGATAGGTGGATCAGGTGGGCACTAAAGGTGAAAAGCAGCCCAGAAAATGGTTCAGCAGCCCTCACACCGGAGGTATTAGGCTTCCTTGAAAACACTCTACATTGAGATCCTTCCTTGAACTAAACTGCTAAGCATTCAAACTCCAGGGTAGAGTGCAGTCCTGTTGGGCTGGCCATATTGTTAGAATGTCAAATGTACACTTGCTAAGAAGACTATTTCATGGAAAACTCACACATGGAAAACATGATGGTCAGAAAAAGTCTCTCTTAAGAATTTAAGAATTGATTGCACAGCATAGGAGATACTGGTTTAGGACTACTCTGTATGGTGTGCCCTCATCAGAAAAGGTACTGTCTCTATGTGCAGAGCAGAATTGAATTAACTCAAAAAAACACTAGATGAACAAAGTTTGAAAATGCTCTTTGGACTATTTTGCCCATATGTTCATATGGACTATTTGTGCCCCAACTGTGGTATATCAATCCAAGCTCATAGAAATCTGATCAATCTAGCCAGACACACTCTAAGAACTTGACTTTAATACGGTGATATCATTTTGATCATCTTTGAGAATGAAGGATAATAATCAAGCAACTTCTGTGTGTGTGTTCTTCCTTCTTTTGATAAGTTCAGATAAGAGTCATGTTTAAGTAGCAGCAACTCATCAGCCCCCTCCACTTTGTATGTATATCTGCTTGAGCACTCTGATTATGAGTATTTTCCCTAACCTTTCTTTCCTTTTTCCATCAGTGTATTTCTTTCCTCCTTTCTTTCTATTCTTTTCTTATCATTAAGACATAACAGAACTAATCCCAAGAACTTGTCTAATTGAATTCCTGTGAACTCCAAAAATGATAAGGTTCAAAGGGGACACATGTATTATCTCCCTATATTTAAATGTAAGCTATTTATCCTTGTTTGGATCTTTATCATTGTTCATTCATGTTTACCTTTTTATGTTTCTCTTAACTCCGATCTTTGAACTTAAAATATTCTATTTAGCTTTTTTCATATGAAATAATTAGAAGTCCATTATTTTATTAAAGATTCATTTTTTTCTCCTGTAGTATTATACCCAGTTTTGAAGGATGTTATCTTGGCTATAAACCTATATCTTTTGCTTTCTGGAATATTATATTCCAAGTTCTCCATTCCTTTATAGAAGTGGCTGTTAAATTGTGTAATTGTGACTATGGCTCTTCAGCACTTAAATTCTTTGTAGCTACTCACAGTGTATTTTCTTTGACCTATAGGCTCTGGATTTTAGCTATGATGTTCCTGAGAGTTTTCACTTGGGAGGTGAACAGTACATTCTTTCTATTTATGCTATGACCTCTTGTACAAAGATATCTAGGTAATTTTCTTTTAAGATTTCTTGAAATATGATGTCTAGGCTCTTTTTTTGGTCATGGTGTTCAAATAGTTCATGATGGTCAGGTTCTTTCTTCTCCATCTATTTTCCATGGCACTTTTTTTTGTTTTTATGAAATACTAGAGGTTTTTTTTTTCAATTTTTCAGGTTTTTGACTTTGTTTTAATATTTCTTATTTTGTGGAGTTATTAATTTTAGTCCACTTTCAGAGAGTTTGTTATTGGAGTCAAATTTTGAACGTCTTGTGCCAAGTTGTTATTTCCTTTTCCAATGATTTATTTTTCTACAACTCTCATTTCTTTTTAAATTTTTCTTCAAGTGTTCTTGTTATAGTTAGTTAAGTTTTAAAAATTTCTTTAAAAAGCTTTTGCTGGGGCAGCTAGGTGGCACAGTGGATAGAGCACCAGCCCTGAAGTCAGGAGGACCTGAGTTCAAATCTGGACTCAGACACTTAACACTGCCTAGCTGTGTGACCCTGGCAAGTCACTTAACCCCAATTGCCTCAAAAAAAAGCTTTTGCTTTATTTTTTTTCAGGAAATCTAATTGTGTTTATAACCAAGTTCTGTTTTTCTCTGAAGCATTGTTTATAGATGTTTTAGAGTCATGCTCTTCTGTGTTTGTGCTTTGAGCATCCCTACTACCATAATGGCTTATCATGATCCTTTTTTTGTTCCCTTATTTTCTCATCCAACTTCCTGACTTTGAAAGTTAATGTTAAAACTGGGCTCTGTGATACTTTGGGGGATAAGATATGGGCTTCTCTATTGTTGCTTTCTTGGTAGTATTGATTATTGTGTGCCAAAATTTTCACAAAAGACTGGGGACTTACAAGTTTTAAGTGCTCCCAAAGTCATCTGATCCAGGCAAAATATGATTGCTAATCCCCTGGTTGAAGTTCTGCAATTTTCCAACCCAGATTTGGGTCTGTGCAAGAGTAGACTGCTGTTAAACTTCACTCCTATCAGCCAGCTAAAAATCACTGTTGATTCAGAGAGGCAGAATTGTAGGCCCTTCTTTGGTCTGAGATGTCTGTCCTGGTTAGTTCTCTGCAAGTTGGGCTAGATGCTGGAAATGATAGCTTGCTCTGTGTCTGGCATTTGAATCATAACACTACTACTACTACTACCAATCCTAGCTTCTAAACTTCTTCCTTTCTTGATATATCACCCAGGACCTACTTACCCAGGATAGATCCCCTTCTTAGTCCATTTGAATCTGTGATGTGGAACTCTGTATTATATAATAATGCCAGATGGCACATGTCCTTATTGTAGTATCTGGTGTGGGTCTAGGGTACACCCTGGGACCCTCCCTTGCACTGTACACTTTCTGTTCCAGGGCATTGAAGTGCTCCTGGTCCAGCCTGCTCCTGGACCAACCATTCCCAATGTCCACAGATCTTCCTATCTCCCTATTCCAAGCTAGACTAAGTACTCATTTTGACTTTATCTGAATTTCCTTATCAGAATTTGATCTGGTACATTTTCTAGATCTGGTTGGAGATATTTATGGAAAAAGCTTACCAAACTGCTTCTAACCACTCCCACCATCTTGACTCTGCCTCAGTCCTGTTTTTATAGCAAAGAACTGGAAACAAAGGGGATATTCATCATTTGGGGAAATGATTGAAAAAATTGTACTATGTGAATGTAATAGAATATTACTGTGATGTAATAAAGGCACCATTTCAGAGAAACCTGGGAAAAATTGTATGAACTGATGCAGAATCAAATGAGTGGAATCAGAACAATTTATATAATAACAGCAATATTGTTTTAAAAGAAAGAAAGAAAGGAAGGAAGGAAGGAAGGAAGGAAGGAAGGAAGGAAGGAAGGAAGGAAGGAAGGAAGGAAGGAAGGAAGGAAAGAAGGAAGGAAGGAAGAAAGGAAGGAAGGAAGGAAGAAAAAGAAAAGAAACTAGAAAGACTTAAAAACTCTAATGAAATGATGTTACAGCTCCTCCAGAGGAACTTTAAAGAAGCAACCTATTTATCCACAGGGTAGTGATGGACACAGGATGAAAAGAATGAGACTGGTATTTTTGGATATGGTCAATATCTATATACATACTTGTTACAAGGGTTTTCTTTTTCTCTGGTAAGGGAAAGTGAAATAGAAATAATTTCTCTCCCCCTGGTGTATAATTCCCCCACCCCCAAAAGAGAACAGAAGGAATGTCAGAAAGAATCAGAGACAAACAGGACAAATTTGAAAGTGCCATTTATTTTTTATATGCTTTAAAAGTAAGTGGTTTCTTATTTAACCTATATTGGATTGCTTGTTGTCTAGGGGAAGGAGGTGGAACTGGAGGGAGAAAAATTTGGAACACAAGGTTTTGCAAAGATGAATGCTGAAAACTATCTTTCCATGTATTTGGAAAAACAAAAAAGCTATAATTAAAAAGAGAAAAGTAAGTAGTTTATAATGGATATTCACAGTTTTATGTATAATTCTCTTCTGTTCTACAGAGTATATTGAAATACTCATTTTGTTTGGTTTAAGTTCAGAATTTTTTGAAAAAGGTGAAAAAAGGATTTCTTTTGTAAAATGAGGTATGATTAAGGGTTTGCTTAGTTTTATTGTGCAGAACTTAGAATTTCATCAGTGTGAGGAAAATCCTAGTGCAGAAACTTATTTTACTGCATGCTTATTAGCAAGTCACTTGTAGTTATAGTTTCAAAGAGTTACCTGAAATGATGAGAAGTTAAATTTGCCCATAATCTTATAGCTAATGTATATTAAAGACAGGACTTGAACCCAGGTCTGGCCCTCTATCCAGGTTACCATACTATTCTTCAAAAATTCATTTAGATTGTGAGTTCCTTGTTTGTTGGAGTTGAATTTTTTGTCTTTATTTTGTGTTCCCATTATATGTGGCACATAGGATGCCCTTGATAAATGCCATTTGACTAACTGTTCATAGGTAATTAAATTAAAACTTTACTGGAAAATGAAATAGCACTAGAAAAAAATTTAGAAGCTGCAGACAAATGAAAAACAAAGAAAGGAAGACAAAAGCCTATGAGATCACCATACATATCAAAGGGGAAAATGAGCCAATATATACAAATCTGTTTCAATTTCAGTTTTTCAGGAAAGCTGATGTTGTAGAATATTAAATAGATTTGTGATGATGCTGTTGCTGATATTGCTGATGTTGATGACCTTACAAGATTACCTTCATAACTATTATGGGACCAAAATCGAACTTTTCCTTTCTTGCTATTCATTCATGCCTGATTCTTTGTGATGCCATTTTGAGGTGGGTTTTTTTTTTTGAGGAGGGCAAAAATATTAGAATATTTTGCCATTTTCTTCCCCAGTGGCTCCATTTTGTCAATCAAAAGTTACATGACTTGTTGAGATTCACATAACTAGGAAGTGTCTAAGGCTGGATTTGAACTCAGATCTTCTTAATTCGAGGTCCAGTGCTCTTTCCATTGAACCACCAACTGTCTCTAAACCTTTAATCCTTTCCTAAAGTCTTGCAAATCACATAACACTTACTTTTGCATGGTTATATATTATTGTCCTGCAGACACATCCTACTTGAGGTACAATTCATTTCCCAGGTAGACATAATAATCTTATTTAGCAAAACTGAGGATGCTTTTACTCCCCCTCATACATCCTGCCTCTGAAAAAGTCTGGATCTTGAAGCCCTTGACATACAAAGGATGTAAGTGTGTGAGAAAAGGGAATAAGTACATTTGGCTATGATATCAGACATCACCACTTAAAGGGCACCCAAAGAAGGAACAGCTTGCAGCATGTGGGCTAAGTTTTCCTCAAAAAGTTCATAATATAACTGTTGAAAGGGGCACTATGAGCCCAAATTATAAGATAATTATGTTCAGTCCCAAATTCAACATAATAAAAATTATTTGCTCCCAAACCCTAGCAACCATATCCAAATGAAGGGAAAGAACACAAAACAGAATACAGACTCTCGAAGTAGCAATAAAACCACAACATAGCTATCCACTTCAAGTCTATTTTGAAAAAATCTTTGATAATACTGGTAATTCCCTGCCACATATCCATTCTCATTTCACAGCTCCCTTCTGGAGATATAAAAGGTTTTTGTCCTTTGGGGATATAAAATCAACTTTATTCCTTAACTCAAAATGTGCACTTTTTAAAAAATCTGTGATTACTCATTTGTGGTAAATTCTAATGTAAAAGATACAGTTACCCAGTATAAAAATTCTCTTCTGAGAGATAAATTTCTAATTTTACCTGAATTATATTTGATAATCTTAAGAAGATACTTGAAAATAGCCCCAAGATCTTGTTTACAGGAAGTATGACTAGAAATTTGGAAAACATCAGATGTTATCAAGTGTAGGGAGGTTGTAGGGGAAAACAAAAGAAAGTGGAAGAAAGAAACATAGTATTATATATATATATATATATATATATATATATATATATATATATACAGAGAGAGAGAGAGAGAATATGTAGTTGGGGGAAGATTGCCATAGTGGTACAGTGAACCACTGTAGCACTGTACTAATAATTCCTATATTCTGGTTGTACCAATAAGAGAAATCATATATGTACTCTGATATATCTCAAACAATTGGATTTTATACTTTTCATGTGGATTATTTAGGAAGCATCAGTAAACCATCTAACTTTAAGTGGGAATGTAGATCAAAAGAAAAAAATAACAAAATTTTTCTTGTTGAGATGTAGAGTGGGCTCAAAACCTGAAAAATTGCCTGTCATCTTTATTTATGAAAGTCCAGAAATATAACTAGATGGGAAAAACAATAACTTAGCTACCTGTGCTTAATTTTATTCCTGTACTTTTATTCTTTCACTTGTTTCCATGGGATGAGAATAAAAAGTTTTTGGGTCAAAAAACTGGAAAATCCGGAGTCATTTAAGGTTTGTGAAAAGAATAGCCTCTGAACAGATACCAACTCAAAGTAGCATAGCAATTGGAAATTAAGCAGGAGAGTTAAATGGACTTTCTGACCTTGAGGCAGAGTGAAGCATCTGATAGAAATATGGCCCTGGTGACCAGTTTGTTGATTTCTGAAGTATAAAATACTCACACTGAAAATGTATGACTTCATACAAAAACACATGCACACATACATGTCTACACATAAGATGTTTTACATATATATATAAATATATATATATATATATATATATATATATATATATATATATAAAATAAAGCCCGAAGATACTGGTTAACTGCAATGATTATGGCTATGTGTTCTAAGAGCTTAATGCCTTAATGGGCAAGGAATTTCCTTCAGAGTTTTCATTCAATGAATTTCCTTTATTTCAGTTAAGAGTCAGAAAACCAAAGAAACTCTTTCTGGGGATACAAGAGTTTTTCTCCTAGTCCAGTGGATAGATGGGTTAAAACTGCTACCTTTTCCAAAAGAATTATAGCATCCAAGGCAATCCCAATAAACTTTGGATAGAAAATACCATCTGCATTCAGAAAAATAACTATGGAGATTAAGTATAAATCAATACATGCTATGTTCACTTCTTTTTCTGTTTTTGTTTTGTTTTGTTTTTTGTTTTGCTCTCCTATGTTTTTTCCCTTTTGTTCTGATTTTTCTCCCCTGACATTTTTACAAATAAATGTATATTTAAAAAGTTAATATACATGTATAATCAGAAAAATAAAACAATAAAGAAGAAAAAAATTATAGCAGACAGAACTCTGAAATTTAAAAGTATGAAGGCAGAATCCACTGGATTTTGAATCCTAGCTTTTATATTTATTGTCCGTGTGACTTTGGCCAAGTCATTTCTCCCTTTGGGACTCAATTTCCTCATCTTAAAAATGAACAGTTTGGACTAAATGGACGTTCTCCTCCAACCTCACATCCAAACATGTTTCTTCTGTGAAGAAGAGGTAGTATCTCAACTGAGAACTCCAGCTCAAATCAGAAGCTGAAAGAAGAGAGAGACTCCACAATCTTGGATTCATTGAAGCTAGGCCTGGCAAAGACCATTATTGATCATGAGATCAATGAAGTAGTGTTGACTGTAATAAAATTATATAGCATGCAAAAGCAATTACAAACAGGTCTAAAAGGAGCAGGAATATATTGTGGCCAACTCATACTGGCTTTCAAGAGCTGACTTGAATTTTTGGTGTGAGCATATATAGTTTGGAAATCAGCAAACTATAAATGAAGATTTGATTTATTATTTTGTTAACTAAAAATGTTAATTGTATCATCTAACATCAATGGATTGAATTTTAAAGTAATTAATACATGCTGGTTTTGTTATTTTTTGAGAGCTTGATGTTAAATTTTTACCAACACACCTCTGAGCTGGATCAGCACAATTATATAGCCAAAAGATATCAGCGGATCTACAACAGCTCAGACAGAAACAAGTCATCCCTTCATGCATATACTTTAGCTTAGCATTTTTCCTCTTTGATTGTTCTTCTGATAGTGTGCTCTGTATGTGTCTACTCTTCCCACTAATAATATGTGTATTTGTGAGAGAATATATCTCTTGCTTCTGGGGAGAGAAAGAAATGCTTTATTGTTACTTTTCTTATTATGTTTTTCACCAAATGCCTTTGCTTTGAATTAATCATATCCCCTGGCTATCTAGCAAAAACAAACAAAAAAAAACCTGATAGATAAACAAAAAAATAAATGAATAGATAGATAGATAGATAGATAGATAGATAGATAGATAGATAGATA